>CAUYQU010075119.1:0-62834 GCA_963574635.1 Cheracebus regulus
TCTTTCATTCTTTTTTTCTTTCTTTTGCTGTTTCTTTCTTTCTCCTTTTCTCTCTTTTTCTAAAATCTCTTCCTCTTTCTTTCTCTTTCATTTTTTCTCTTTTGCTGTTTCTTTCTTTCTCCTTTTCTCTCTAAAAAAAAAAAAAAAAAAAAAACTTTTTTTATACTCTGTTTTTTTTGCTATATGTTTTCTATGTTTAGATACACAAATATAATTGTTTTACACTTGCCTATAGTATTGTGCTGTAGGCAACTGTGCTGTAGGAAATAGTGTACAGGTTTCTAGCCTAGGAGCAGAAGTCCATAATATATAACGTAGGTGTGTAGTGGGCGATGACATCTAGGTTTGTGTAAATGTACTCTATGATGTTTCCACAATGACATTGCCTAAGGACACAGTTTTTAGAATGTATCCTGTTGTTAAGTGATACATGATTGCAATTTCTAACTTAAATTGTAAAATTAATCAGTGAAGCCATGTGAGTACTGGTGTTCTTTTTGTAGGAAGGTTTTTTATTATAGTTTTAAGTTTTTATTAAACACAGGGCTAGTCAATCAGATAATTTGTTCTTGAGTGAGCTTTGGCAGTTGTGTCTTACAAAGAATGTATTTGTTTTGTCTACCTTGTAGAATTTATTGACATAAGGTTATTCATAACATTCTCTTATGGTTTGTTTGAAATCTTTACCATGTGTAGCACTGTCTTCTTTCTCATTACTAAGATTATTTTTCTCTAGTTATTATCTATTTTTTTCTGACTACTCTGATTACAGCAATATCAATTTTATTTATGTTCTCACAGAATTATCTTTTAGTTTCACAAGTCTTTTATTTTTCTATTTTTAAAAATTGCATTGAATTCTGCTTTTCTATTATTTCCTTTTGTTTGCTTATTTTGCATTTAATTTTATCTAGTTTTTTTAAGTTAAGAAGTAAGGTCATTGGTTTGAAACTATTCTTCTTTTCTAATGTAGGCATAAATTTAGGTTCTTTAACCATAATTTAGAGCTATAAATTTTCTACTAAATGCTACTTTTAGTGTATCTTACAAATTTTGAAATATTATGCTTTTATTTTTATTCAGATCAAAATATGTGTTTGTTTGTTTTGGAGGTAGGGTTTTGCTCTTGTTGCCGCAGCTGGAGTTCGTGGTGCAGTCTTGGCTCACTGCAACCTCTGCCTCCCTGGTTCAAATGATTCTCTGCCTCAGCCTCTCAAATCACTGGGAATACAGGTGCGTGCCACCACACCCAGCTAAATTTTGTATTTTCTTTTAGGTAGAGACGGGGTTTTACCATGTTGGCCAGGATGATCTTCATCTCTTGAGCTTGTGATCTGCCCATCTCAGCCTCCCAAAGTGCCAGGATTACAGGCGTGAGCCACTGTGTCTGGCCACAAAATATGTTTCTTGTTTGTTTGTTTGTTGAGACAGAGTCTCCCTCTGTTGCCCAGACTGGAGTGCAGTGGCGTGATCTTGGCTCACTACAACCTCTGCCTCCTGGGTTCAAGTGATTCTCCTGCCTCAGCCTCCCAAGTAGCTGGAATTACAGGGCCTGCCACCATGCCTGGCTAATTTTAAAAAATATTTTAGTAATGTCAGGGTTTCACCAAGTTGGCCAGGCTGGTCTTAAACTCCTGACCTCAAGTGATCCACCCACCTCGGCCTCCCAAAGTGCTGGGAGTATAGGCCTGAGCCACCATGCCCAGCCTAGACCAAAATAAGTTCTAATTTTTCTTTGGATTTCTTTTTCAATCCATGTTATTTAGAAATTTGATGTTTGGTTCCCAGAAACTAAGGCTTTCTCATTATCTTTCTTCCTTTGTGGAAAGTGAACATACTTTGTATGATTCGATCATTCCAGATTTATTGAGATTGGTATTGTGGCTAAGACTATGGTTTACATTTAATATGACAATGTATATGTTTGGGTTTAAGTCTGTCCTCTTGCTATTTGTATTTTATCTGCCCCTTTGCTTCTTTTTCTACTTTTATTTGATTTAAGTATTTTTTATGACTTCTTTTGGTCTTTCTTTTTTTTTTTTTTAGCTGTAATTCTGTTCTCTTATTGATTGCTTTAGACATTATAGAATATATATTAATGTATCACAGATTATCTTCAAATTATACTATCAAGTATAGTATAAGAATCTTACAGTAGTATACTTTTAATTTCTTCTTTCCTTTGGCCTTTGTGTTATATTCATGCACTTTATTTATGTGTATGTTATAAACCCAATAATGCAGTGTTGATTTATTTTAAATAAAGCTAAATAAGAAAATGTTTTTCTTATATTTAAGCACAGTTATTATTTTTAGTGGTCTTCACCATTTTATGTAGATCGTTTTCCATCTGGTGTCATTTTCTGTTTGAAAGACTTAACGTTTCTTATGTTGTAGATGTGGTGGTTATTGTTCTAATCTTTGTATATTTGCAAATCTTTATTTTGCTCTGTTTTTGAAAGATGTCTTTTGATTTGGTGTAGTTTTCAACTAGAAGTTTGCTGTCATTATCCTAATATCTGTATATTTAATATAATTTTTCTCTTAAATCATGATTTTTTTTTTACCATTGATCTCTATTCTTTGATTAAGATATTTTTTTCTATCTCTTGTTTTTGGGTTTTGTTGATCTTCTTGGATTTGTGGACTTACTATTTTTATCAAATTAGAAATTTTTTCAGCCATCGTTTTTTCAAATATTTATTCTGGCTCCTTCCCTTTTCGTTGGGGAACTCAATAAATTAGTCTACTTGAAATCTCAGTTTACTGATGCTCTTTTATTTTTTCCAGTCTTTTTTCTCTCATTGTTTAATTTTATGTAGATTATATTGGTATAGCTTCAAAATTCCTACTTGTATCTCCCTTGTTGTCTTATCTGCTGGTAATACTATCCAGTGTAATTTTCAACTCTAGAACTTTAATTGAGCTTTTCTTTATAATCTTCTATGTATCTATTAAGCATGTTCAGTCTTTCTTCTATCTTTTTGAATACAGGAAATATAGTTATGGTAACTATTTTAATGTCCTTGTCTATGAATTCCATTATTTTTGTGATTTTGTGATCCATTTTTAGTAATTGATTTTGTTTCCTACAGATTTTCTCTTTCTTTTTATCCCTGGTAATTTTGTTGGATTCTATACATTGTGAATTTCTATCTTTATGGTTGTTGGACATTTTTATTTTCCTGCGCATCATCCTGTAAATTATTCAGGTACTTGGAAACAGTATGATCTTATTGAGGCTTGCTTTTACATTTTGTTAAGCAGGACCAATAAGCCTTTAGTTTGTAGCTAATTTTGCTCCACTGGTAAGGCAATACCCTTCTGAATACTTTCTTGATTTCCCTTGAATTATGAAATTTTCCACTCTAGTGGGTGGAAACAAAATTGTCCCAGCCTTAGTGAGCGCCCGAGATTTTTCTATTTTTCTCATCTTGGGTGGTACTTTTCACAGCCTCCGGCAATTACTTCACATGCATGTGCCTATTAGTATTTAGTTGAACCCTTTAGAAGAACATTCTGTAGATCTCCAGAGCTCTTACTCTTTGAAGCACTCTGTAGCTGGGCTCTAATTGAGTTCTCCTTCCTTATTTTGTGGCTTGAATATTCTCCAGACAATAACCTAGGAACAATCGTAGAGTTCTCCTAATTTGTTTTCTCTCTCTCAGGGATCATTATCTTGCTTACCTGGTCTCTCATGACTGAAAACGGTTGTCTCATACATTTTGTTCTGTTTTTTTTTTTAAATTTTTTATTAATACATATTATTTAATATTGTGCATATTAATGGGGTACATGTGATATGTTGTTACATACATAGAATGTGTAATGATCAAGTTAGGATATTTAGGACATCCATCACTGTGAACATTGATCATTTTTATGTGTTGAGAACATTTTAAGTCCTCACCTCTAGCTATTTTGAAATGTACAATACATTTTCGTTAACTACAGCACCCTACACCACTATCAAACATTAGAACTTATTCTGTCTAATTATATGTATCCATTAAACCTCCCTTCTTACCCCTTTCTTTCCCCCTGCACATATAGCTGCATCATTTCCAGCCTCTGGTAGCTATCATTCTACTCCACTCCCAAGAGATAAACTCTTTTAGCTTTTACATGTGAGTGAGTACATGTGCTATTTGTCTTTCTGTGTCTGGCTTGTTTCACTTAACATAATGACCTCCAGTTCCATCCATGTTGCTGTAAATGATACAATTTCCTTCTTTTTTAATGGATGGATAGTGTTCTGTTTTGTAGATTTACCACATTTTTATTATCCAGTCATCTACTGAAGTATACTTAGGTTGATTCCGTATCTTTGCTATTGTGTATAGCGCTGTCATAAACATGGGGGTGCATATATTGTTTTGATAGACTGTTTTCCTTTTCTTTGGATAGGTACCCAGTAGAAGCATTGCTGGATCATACTGCCATCCTATTTTTAGTTTTTTTTTTTGAAAGTCTCCATACTGTTTCCATAATGACAGTACTAATTTACATTCTCACCAGCAATGTATGAGAGTTCTCTTTTCTCCATGTCCTTGCCAACATTTGTCATTTTTTAAAATAATAGCCATTCTAACTGAAATAAGAGGATACCTTATTGTGATTTTGATTTGCATTTCCCTAATGATTAGTGATGCTGTTCATTTTTTTTATAGACCTTTTGGCCATTTGTATGTATTCTTTTGAGAAGTGTCTATATCCTTTGCCCACTTTTTAATGGGATTCTTTGTGATTTTGCTACTGAGTCATTTGAGTTTTTTGTATATTCTGGATATTAGTTCTTTGTCAGAGTAATAGTTTGCAAATATTTTCTTTCATTCAACAGGTTGTCTCTTCACTCTGATGATTGTTTCCTTTACTGTGAAGAAGTTTTTATTTAACATAGTCCTACTTATCTATTTTTTTTCTCGTTGTCTCTGCCTTTGAAGTCTTAGTCATAAAATCTTTGCCTAGACCACTGTCCTGGAGTGTTTCCTCTGTATTTTCTTCTAATAGTTTTATCATTTCAAGCTATACATTGAAATCTGTAGTATTTTGAGTTGACTTTTGCATGTGGTGAGTAGTAGTGATCTAATTAAATTCTTCCACATATGGATCTCTAGGTTTTCCAGCACTATTTATTGAAAAGTGTTCTTTTCCCAAGATATATTTGTGAAACCTTTGTCAACAATCAGTTGACTGTAAATATATGTTTGTTTCTGGTTTCTCATTTCATTCCATTGGGCTATGTGGCTATTTTTCTATCCATGTCGTGCTGTTTGGTTACTGTAGCCTTGTAATATATTTTGAAGTTGGGTAGTGTGATGCCTCCAGCTTTGTTCTTTTTGCTCAGGATTGCATTGGCTACTTGGGCCCTTTATTAGTTCCATACAAATTTAGGATCGTTTTTCTATTTCTGTGAAAATTTCATTGGTATATTGGTAGGGATTACATTGACTCTGTATATTGCTTTGGGTAGTATGGTTATTTTAACAATACTCATTATTCCAATCCAGGAGCAATGGATTCCATTTGTATCTTCTTCATTTTCTTTTATCAAAGAGTTGTAGTTTCCTTTGTAGAGACCTTTTATTTCCTTAGTTAAATTTATTCCTAGGTATTTTATTTTTATATTTTGTAGCTCTACAATGAGATTGCTTTCTTGATTTGTTTTTCAGATAGTTCATTATTGGTGCATACAAATTCTACTGATTTTTGTTTGTTGATGTTTTGTCCTGCAACTTTACTGAATTTTTCAAATCTAAGGGTCTTTTTTGGTGGAGTTTTTAGATTTTTCTAAATATAAGATCATGTCATCTGCAAAGCAGGACAATTTCACTTCCCAGTTTAGATGCCTTTTGTTTCTTTCTCTTACCTCATTGCTTTGGCTAGGACTTCCAATACTATGTTGAATAGGAGTGGTGAAAGAGCATCCTTGTCTTGTTTGAGTTCTTGAAGGAAAAGCTTTCAGATTTTTCCCACTCAGTATGATAGCTGTAGGTTTGTCATAGATGGCCTTTATTAGATTCAGATATGTTCCTAGTTTGTTGAATGTTTTTATCATGAATGGGTGTTAAATTTTATCCCATGATTTTTCTGAATTAATTGGTAGGATAATATGGTTTTTGTCCTTCATTCTGTTAATGTTTTGTATCACACTGATTGACTTGCATATGTTGAACTATCTCTATATCCCTAGGATAAATTCCTAGGGATATAGGGATAGTTTAACTATGTTGAATTATCCCTATATCCCTAGGATAAATTAATCTCTAGGATAAATCCCTATATCCATAGGATAGTTCAACATAGTTGAACTTTTTGGGTTGTATCTCTTTTGGGATCTTTTAGCTATCTGGATCTCTAAATTTCTTGCTAGTCTTGGGAAGTTTTCATGTATTATTTTATCAAATATCCCTAAGAATTTATCCTAGGAATTTATCCTAGGGATATAGGGATAGTTTAACATATGCAAATCAATTGATTATCATGTATTATCTTTTTAATGTACTTTTGGATTTGGTTTGCTAGTATTTTGTTGAGGATTTTTGTGTCTGTTCATCAGCAATATTGGCCTATAATTTTCTTTTTGTTGTTGTATAATTGTCTGGTTTTGATATCAGAATAATGCTGGCTTCATACAATGAGTTAGGAAGAGTTTCCTCCTCAATATTTTGTCTAGGTGATCTTATGCTTAGAGTGTGATGTTGAAGTCTCCAGCTATTATTGTATTAGTGTCTCTATTTAGATCTAATAATATTTGCTTGACGAATCTGGATGCTCTAGTGTTGGGTACATATATATTTAGAAATGTTATATCTTCCTGCTGAACTGATCCTTTTGTCATTATATAATGACCTTTGTTTCTTTTAACTGTTTTTGACTTAAAGCCTGCTCACTTTTGGTTTCCTTTTGTGTGGAATATCTTTTTCCCTCTCTTTATTTTCAGTCTATGTATGTCTTCACAGATTAATTGAGTTTCTTGGGAGTAGCATATAGTTGGATTGTGATTTCTTATTCATTCCATGAATCTATATCTTTTAATAGGAAATTTTAATCAGTTTACATTCAGTTGTTCTTGTTATATGAGGACTTATTTCTGTCATTTTTGTCAATAGTTTTCTGGTTGTATTGTATTTCTTTTGTTCTCTTATTTCTCTCATTATTTATCTTAATGGTTTGATTTTGTGGTGTGGTAACATTTGAGTCCCTTTTCTTCCTTATCTATATCTTTGCTCTACCAGTTAGTTTTATACATTCATGCATTTTCGTGATGGTAGATTATCATCCCTTCACTTTGAGGTGTAAGATTCACCAAGCAGTTCTTGTAAGGCAGGTCTAGTAGTAATGAATTGCCTGTTTTTTGTTTTGTTTTGTTTTACTTTTTACTTAGGAAAATTTTTATTTCTCTTTTGTTTTTGAGAGATAACCTTGCTGGGTATTTTTGGCTACCGGAATATATCATCCCTTTCTCTCCTGGCCTTCAAAAATCACTGTTAGTCTAACAGGGGTTCATTTATATATGACTCCTTTTCTCTTGTTTTTAGAATTATCTTTGTCTTTTTTTTTTTTTTTCTTTTGAGACAGAGTTTTGCTTGCTCACTGCAACCTCTGCCTCCCAGGTTCAAGTGATTCTCATTCCTCAGCCTCCCGAATATCTGGGACAACAGGCGTGCACCACCACATCCAGCAAATTTTTTTATTTTTAGTAGAGACAGGGTTTTGCCACATTGGTCACGCTGGTCTTGAACTCCTGACCTCAGGTGATCTGCCCACCGTGGCCTCTCAAAGTGCTGGGATTACAGGCGTGAGCCACTGTGCCCAACCTGTCTTTGACTTTTGACAGTTTGACTATAATGTGCTGGGGGATAAGAGCTTTTTGGGTTGTATCTCTTTTGGGATCTTTTAGCTATCTGGATCTCTAAATTTCTTGCTAGTCTTGGGAAGTTTTCATGTATTATTTTATCAAATAGGTTTTTTTATGCCATTAAACTTTTCTTCACCTCAGATACTCAACATTTGCATATTTTGTCACTTTATGGTGTCTCATATGTCAACATTGTCTTTCTACATTTCTTCTTCCTCTTTCTCTTCCTCCTCCTCTTCTTCTTTCTTCTGCTTCTGCTTCTTTTCTTCTTTTTATTCATTTGACTGGGTTATTTTCAAAGACCTGTCTTTAAGTTCTGAAACTCTTCCATTTGATCTAATCTATTGATGATTCTGATTGTATTTTTCATTTCATTCATTGACTTCTTTAGTTCCAGGACTTGTTTTTTGTGATATCTCTCTGTGAATTTCTCATTTATATTTTAAATTGTTTTTTCTGATTTCTTTATATTTTATCTGTGTTCTTTGTTATCTCACTCAGCTTCTCTTATATCATGATTTTGAATTTTTTTCAGGTATTTCATAAATTTTTTTTTGTTGTTGTTAAAATCTGTTGTTGGAGAATTATTGTGTTTCTTTGAAGGTGCCATATTTCCTTGCTTTTCCATGTTTGGGTTCTTTTACTGATATATGTGCACCAGATGTAATAGTTTCTTCTTGTGATTTTTTTGGATTGACTTTCATAGGGGAAGACATTTTCCTGTAGGTATATCCATAAAGTTGGCAGGGAAAGGCACTTAGATTTTGATTCTGGATACATGCAGTAGTGTAGCCTCTGTATAATTTCTTCAACTCTACACACTGTCAGTGGTGTCTGATTTCCTCATTGACTTAGGCCACAGAATTATTAGAGGAAGCTGTGGTGAAATTTTTCTGGGAATGGGATGCCAGCTGGGCCAGTCTTTGGGCCCCACTTGTGGCAATTGCATGCTAAGTGTGCCTGTTCTTGGGTCTCTAGTTAGCATGTTTAGGCTCTGGTATTGACAGATCCAGGTCGGCCAATTCTTGGTCCTCCTGGCAACTTGCTCAGGTTCTGGTTGTGTTAGTGGCAGACCAGGTGGGTGGGTAAGTCCTTGGGCTGCTATAAGGTGTATGTGGTGTGGGTGATGATAGTCATGGTGGTGGGACAAACAACCCTCAGATTTCCAAGTAGCACTTGGTGATAGTGGTGGCTTTGACAGGTTGGGCTGGACAGTCCCCAGGACGCTGGGTGACATGTGTGAGTGGGTGCTGGCACTGGTGGTAGTAGCAGGCTAGGTAAGCCCATCCTCACGCCAGCGTCTCTGTATTCCTTCCCAGGCAATCTGCAGGCCTCTGGATGGTAGACTGGGCACTGGTGGCAGGTTTTCTGGGCCTGTTGTTATTCTCAGGTGGTATGCATACATGCCTGGAGCAAGATGTTCCCCAGGCCCTTAGGTGGTGTGCTTGGGCACTGGGGGTTAGTGCCAGGTAGGGCAGGTCTCTCCTTAAGTCCTTACAATGGTTTACATGGGCATAGGCTGTGGTGGATGTGGCAGGACAAGCCCCAGGACTCTAGGAGGAATGCTAGGGCACTGGTGGTGGCAGGAGATGTGGGGTTGTTATTAAGCCCCCTGATGGTGTATGGGTGTGCACCTGGGGTGACTGATGGGGTGAGCCAATTCCTGGGGCCTCAAGCATCATGCTTGGGTTTGACAGATGCAGGGGTGTGTGGAAGGGATGGTGCCAGGCTAGGTGGGCCTGTCCTCAGGCCCCTGATGGTACATGGGTATAGGTTGTAGTGAACAGGGTAGGGTGATCCCCAGGGCTTGAGCAATGTGACAGCAGAGGCAGTGGGTGGGGAAAGCCTGTCCTCAGGGGAATGCAAGTGTAAGGTGGCTCAGCTGCTAGGGGGAGGCAGTATCTATCTTTGGTAGATGCCTGAGGCAGGCAGATTTCAGGCTCTGGGGAGAGCATGACTTGACCCTTGGCAGTGGCAGTTGGTGGGGAGAAACTGCCTTCAGGGCATGCACAAGTGTGTGGCTGCCCTGTCACTGGGGAGGAGCTAGAAGTGATAGCAGTTCCAGGCTGGCAGGTTTCTGGTTCTTTGGAGCACATGCTTTGGCACCCTTTGTACCAGGGGTAGTCTTCCTGGTGTGCTACACCACTTTTTCCCTAGTGTGCAGGACACTGTGGGCTAGAGTACCAGGGGCTCTGCTGATCTACAGGGTCTAACTGGTGTCTTACTGTTGCACTCATCCAGGTGGACATGGGAAAATGTCAGTGGGTGCTCTGAATGCTTTAGATTTTGGCTACCACAGTTGGGGGGAAAAAACACTTGTGTATGCCCTGAAAAATATAAAAGACATAAACTCTTGGGAACTCTATGGTCCTATCTATCACTTGAGAAACTTGAAAATTTATCCTGGCCAGTGTAGGGCAAACTTATATACCCCTTCTACTGCCACAAGTTGTGCTGTCTTGAAAGTGCCACCTCTGGGCTGGAGGCCAGCCAACTCAGGCCATTACAACTCAGAACAAGCCTGCTCCAAAGGAGGAGAAAACAACAGCTAATTCCACCATTGCAATATCCTGGCTGTCCAGAGATCCTGAGTGACAAATTCCACATTGACAACTTCACTATTGCATAAGCAGCATTCGAGAAAACCAGTGCACTAAACAAAACTACAACCAAGGACTCCCACAGAGTCCATGTCACTCCCCTGCCGTCTCCACTGGAACAGGTACTGTTATCCATGGCTGGGAGACCTGAAAATGTATCACATTATCACATCACATCACAGGACTCTGCAGACATTCTCCAGCACCAACCTGGAGCCTGATAGCCTCACTGGGTGGCTAGACCCAGAAGGACAATAGCAATCACTGTAGTCCGGCTCACAGGAAGCCCCATCTGTAGGGGGTCAGAGAGAGTATCACATCAAGAGATCACGCTGTGGGACAAAAGAATCTGAGCAGCAGCCCTTGAGTTCCAGATCTTTCCACTGAAACAGTCCACCCAAATGAGAAGGAACCAGAAAAGTAATTCTAGTACTATGATAAAACAAGTTTTTGTAACACCCCCAGAAGACCACACTAGCTCTCCAGCAATGGATCCAAACCAAGAAGAAATCTATGAATTGCCAGATAAAGAATTCAGAAGATTGATTATTAATGCTACACAAGGAGGTACTGGAGAAAGGAGAACATCAACTTAAGGAAATTAAAAAAAAACAAACAACAACAATAACAATGAAAAAACAGGATATGGATGAAAAGGTCTCCAGAGAAATAGATGGCATAATGAAAAGACAATCACAACTTCTGTAAGTGAAAGACACACTTAGAGAAATACAAAATGCACTAGAAAGTTTCAACAATAGACTCAAACAAGTAGAAGAAAGAACTTGAGTTTGAAGACAAGGCTTTTGAATTAACCCATTCCAGCAAAGACAAAGAAAAACTAATTAATAAATAATAAATGAACAAAGAATTTGGGATTATGTTAAATAACCAAGCATAAGAATAATCAGTGTTCCTGAAGAAGAAGAGAAATCTAAAAGTGTGGAAAACTTATTTGAGGGAATAATTGAAAATAACTTCCCTAGTCTTACTAGAGATCTAGATATTCAAATATAAGAAGCTCAAAGAACACCCAGGAAATTCATCACAAAAAGATAATCACTTAGGCACATAGTCATCAAGTTAACTAAAGTCAAGACAAAGGAAAGAATTCTAAGAACTGTGAGGCAAGAGCATCAGGTAACCTACAAAGGAAAACCTGTAATAGTAACGACAGATTTCTCAGCAGAAATCCTACAAGCAGAAGGGATTGGGATCCTATCTTTAGCTTCCTTAAACAAAATAATTATCCACCAAGAATTTTGTATCCAGTGAAACTAAGCTTCATAATGAGAGATAAAATATTTTTCAGACATATGCTGAGAGAATTCACCACTACCAAGTCAGCATTACAAGAAATGATATAAGGAGTTTGAAATTTTGAAATAAAACCTCAAAATACACCAAAAAAGAACCTCCTTAAAGTGTAAATCTCACAGGGTTTGTACAACAATAACACACACACACACACACACAAAACCAAGATATCCAGGCAACAACTAACATGAAGAATAGAAAAGTACTTCACATGTCAATACTAACATTGAATATAAGTGGCCTAAATGCTCAACTTAAAAGATACAGAATGTCAGAATGAATAAAAATCCACCAACCAAGTATCTGTGGTCTTCAAGAGACTCACATAACACATAAGAACTCACATAAACTTAAGGTGAAGAGGTGGAAAAAGATTTTTCATGCAAATGGAAACCAAAAGCAAGCAGGAGTAGCTATTCTTATACAAAACAGACTTTAAAGCAAAACAGTTAAAAAAAGACAAAGAGGGACATTATATAATGATAAAAGGATTAGTCCAACAGGAAAATATCACAATCCTAAATATGCATGCACCTAACACAGAAGCTCCCAAATTTAAAAAGCAATTACTACTAACCTAAGAAATGAGCTAGATGGCAACACAATAATAGTAAGGGATTTCAGTACTCCACTGACAACATTAGAGAGGACATGAAGACAGAAAATCAACAAAAGAACAATGGGCTTAAACTGTACCCTACAACAAATGGGCTTAACAGATATTTACAGAATATTGTACCCAACAACTGCAGAATATAAGTTCTTTTCATCAGCACATGGAACATTCACCAAGATAGACCTTTTGATAGGTTACAAAACAAGTCTCAATAAATTTAAGAAAATAAAAGTTATATTACATACTCTCTCAGATGACAGTGGGATAAAATTGGAAGTCAACTCCAAAAGGAACCCTTAAAACTGCACAAATACATGGAAATTAAATAATCTACTTGTAAAGGATCTTTGGGTCAACAATGAAATCAAGATGGAAATCTAAGCATTCTTTGAACTGAACAATAATAGTGACATAACCTATGAAAACCTCTGGCATATAGCAAAAGTGGTGCTAAGAGGAAAGTTAATAGCATTAAATGCCTAAATCAAAAAGTCTGGAAGTGCACAAATAGACAATCTAAGGTCACACTTCAAGGAACTAGAGAAACAAGAACAAAACAAACCCAAACCCCGCAGAAGAAAAGAAATACAAAGATCAGAGCAGTACTAAATGAAATGGAAACAAATAGAAAAAACAGTACAAAAGATAAATGAAACAAAAATCTGGTTCTTTGAAAAGATAAAATTGATAGACTATTAGCAAGATTAATAAAAGAATAGAGAAGACCCAAATAAGCTCAATTAGAAACAAAATGGAGATATTACAACTGATACCACAGAAATACAAAAGATTATTGAAGGCTACTACGATTACCTTTACACATACAAATTAGCTAACCTACAGGAGACTGATAAATTCCTAGATATATACAACCCTCCTAGATTAAACCAGGAAGAAACAAACTCTGAACAGACAAGTAGTGAGATTGAAACAGCAATTTTAAGTATTGCTAACAAAAGAAAAGTTTTCGGACCAGATGGATTCACAGCTGAATTTTATCAGCCATTCAAAGAAGTACTGGTACCAATTTTACTGAAGCCATTCCAAAGGATAAAGAGGGAATCCTCCCTATATCATTCTGTGAAGCCAGTATCTCCTTAATACCAGAATCAGGAAAAGACATAACAAAGAAAGAAAACTAGAGACCAATATTTCTGATGAACATAGATGCAAAAATCCTCAACAAATTACTAGCTAACTGAATCCAACAGCATATCCAAAAGATGCCATCAAGTGGTTTTCATACCAGGGGTGCAGGGATGGTTTAACATACATAAATCAGTAAAGATATATAGCATAAACAGAATTAAAAACAAAAAATGATCATTTCAATAGATGCAGAAAAAGTACTTGACAAAATCTAGCATCCTTTATGATTAAAACCCTCAGCAGAATCAGCATAAAAGGGATATAGCTTAAGATAATAACAACCATCCATGACAAACCCACAGCCAACATTGTACTGAATGAGGGAAAGTTGAAAGCATTCCCCCTGATAACTGAATCAAGACAAGGATGCCCACTTTCACAACTTCTATTTAACATAGGACTGGAAGTCCTAGCCAGAGCATTCAGACAAGAGAAAGAAATAAAGGGCATCCAAATTGATAAAGAGGAAGTCAGACTATTGCTGTTCACCAATTATATGATGATATACCTAGGAAACCCTAAGGATACATCCAAAAAGCTAGATCGGATAAATGAATTCAGTAAAGTTTGAGGGTACAAAATCAATGTACACAACTCAGTAGCACTGCTATACATCAAAAGTGACTAAGCTGAGAATCAAATCAAGAACTGAACCCCTTTTACAACAGCTGCAAAAAATAAAATAGGAATATACCTAACCAAGGAGGTGAACAGTCTCTGTAAGAAAAACTACAAAACACCTCTTAAAGAAATCAAACAAATAGAAACACATCCCATGCTCATGGATGGGTAGAATCAATATTGTGAAAATGATCATACTGCCAAAAGCAACTATAAATTCAGTACAATTCCCATAAAAACACTATCATCCATTCTTAGCAGAACTAGAAAAATCCTAAAATTCATATGGAACCCAAAAAAACCCTGTAGTGCTAAAGCAAGACTAAGTAAAAAGAACAAATCTGGAGGTATCACATTATCCAACTTAAGACTGCAAAGCTGTAGTTACCAAAATAGCGTGGTACTGGTATAAAAATAGGTATGTAGACAGAATAGAATAGAGAACCCAGAAATAAAACCAAATACTTAACTGATCTTTGACAAAGCAAACGAAAACATAAAGTGGGAGAAAGAACACACTATTCAACAAATGGTGCTGGGGTAATTGGCAGGCCACATGTAGAAGATGAAACTGGATCCTCACCTCTCACCTTATGCAAAAATCAACTCAAGATAGATCAAAGACTTTAAGACCTGAAGCCAGAAAAATTCTAGAAGACAACACTGGAAAAACTCTTCTAAACATTGGCTTAGGCAAAAAGTTCATGACCAAGAACCAAAAGCAAATGCAACAAAAACAAAAATAAACAAATGGGACCTAATTAAACTAATTAAACTAAAAATATGCACAGCAAAAGAAACAGACAACCCACAAGGTGGGAGAAAATCTTCCCACACTATGCACTTGCAAGTACTAATATCCAGAATCTATAAGGAACTCAAATCAGCAAGAAAAAAAAAGTAATCCCATCAAAAAATGGGCTAAGGACATGAATAGACAATTTGCAAAAGAATATATACAAATAGATAACATACATATGAAAAAATGCTCATTCTCACTAAAGATCAGGGAAATGCAAATCAAAACCACAATGCAATGACCACCTTATTCCTAGAAGAATGGCCGTAATTAAAAAGTGCTAAAATAATAGATGTTGGCATCTATGTCATGAAAAGGGAATATTTTTACATTGCTGGTAGGTTTGTAAACTTGTACAACCACTATGGAAAACAGCATGGAGACTCCTAAAGAACTAAAAGTGAAACTACTCTTTGATTCAGCAATTCCACTACTAGGTATCTACCCAGAGATAAATAAGTTATTATATGAAAAAGACACTTGCATGTGCATGTTTATAGCAGCACAATTCACAACTGCAAAAATATGGAGCCAGCCTAAATGCCCATCATCCAACAAGTGGATTAAGAAAATGTGTACACACACACAGCCCATGGAATACTACTCAGCCATAAAAAGGAATGAAATTATGGCATTCACAGCAAACTGGATAGAGTTGGAGACCATTATTCTAAGTGAAGTAACTTAGGAATGGAAAACCAAACACTGTATGTTCTCACTTATAAGTGGGAGCTAACCTATGAGGACACAAAGGCATAAGATTGATATAATGGACTGGGCATGGTGGCTCACACCTATAATTCCAGCAATTTGAAAGGCTGAGGTGGGGGGATCACCTGAGGTCAGTAGTTTGAGACCAGCTTGGCCAACGTGGTGAAACCCTGTCTCTACTAAAAATGCAAAAATGCACTGGATATGGTGATACACACCTGTGATCCCAGCTACTGAGGAGGCTGAGGCAGGAAAATTGCTTGAACCCAGTAGGTGGAGGTTGCTGTGGGCCGAGATCATGCTACTGTACTCCAACCTGGGATGAAAAGAGCAAAACTCCATCTCAAAAAAAAAAAAAAAAAGATTGATATAATGGATTCTGGGGACTCCGGGGAAGGGGTGGGGGATGGGAGGAGGGAAAAAAGACTGCATTGGGTACAGTGTACACTGCTCAGTGATGGGTGCACCAAAATCTCAGAAATCACCACTGAATAAATTATTCATGTAACCAAACACCACCTGTTCTCCAAAAACTATTGAAAGAATAATAAAATAATGACTTAACATTTATAATGTGCTTAATATCTTATAAAGTGCATTTACCTCTTTTTTTATGTAGAGTAATAGATATTTTTCTTATGTTAATGGTGTATATTAGTGCATACTATAGATTATGCCTTTTGGTATAGCAAAATAGCATCATTCTGTCTAAAACACTAATAAGGCCCTCATTGAGAAACAACATAGGATCATGAACTGTGAACATTCATGGGTAAAACATTAATCTCTTTAACAACAAGCTGAGTTCTTTTATCTCTATCACCAATACATGGCCTAGTACCTGGAACAGAGTAGGTGATCATCAAATATTTGCCAAGTAACTTAAAAATAAGACTGGAAATCAGAGTTTTAGCAATCTGTGTGTTTTTTTTTTTTCTAATTTTTAAAAATATCACCAACTTCTGGAGCAACCCACTTCCAAATAAATTTGTAGATAGTCACCAACAATAAAATAAGAAACATCTTGATTTATAATTATTTTCCATTATAGCTTTGATTCTTGTACGCAAATTGGACTTAACCTAGAATTATTATTTTTGCATTAGAATAGAACTTAAAAGCTATCTAATTCATCAAATTGGTTTTTATATAATTCACCTTATCTCTTGGTTTTATTACTTATATACACATTTGTGTTTACATTGCTCTTCCTTGGGAACTTTATAATTGCTTTTATATCCATATTAGATTGAAAAATATGTTATAATGGTCTCATAACTATTTGATTTTATGTGTTAACACTGGTGATAAATTTACACTGTCTTCAAAATATCTTTCTCTGGTTACATGGAACAGCAGCGACATATAGTGGTTGTCTAGTTTATACTTTAGATTTTATTACGGAAAATATACTATAGGTTGGTCATGTTTTAATTAAACCACATGCTAACATTTTATGTTATAATAAACTGACCACAGATTATTTTTATACCCAATAAGTCATTAGAAGAGCACGTTATACAAATTTTCACCCAAAGCAATATTATTTATTTAAATATAAAAATAAAAATAGAATCTAGGTAAATGTTAGTAGCTACTACATGTGTCCTCTAAGAATTTAAAGGAAGTGTTTCTAAGTGCAAATTATTCATGCTTTTTTTGATAAATATGTTTTCGTTTGTCCCAAAGTCCAGGAAATAGGAATTTACTTGCTAAACGACCTGCTGTAATTATGGATGAAGATTGTAGAAGCATGGATGAAAGAAGACAGTCAGACTACATTACTGAAAAACCCTCAGTACAGCATACTTGGGGGGAAAATGGAAAAGAAGTTTCACATTTTCTTGAAGATGTGAACCAGTCTATTCCTAACCTTCTATCAGAGAATTGTGACTCTTTTGTTAGTCAAAATATGATCAATTTATTAAACATAGATCAGCAAAGAATAAAAACAACATTTAACAAATGTGATTATGATAGTATGGGAGATATTTGTGTAGTCACTAGTTCTGATAAAAACCATTTCAGTGACAGATGCATTAGAAACATTTTTACAGTTCCAGAGTTGACTTTTAGTAATTCAACTCTGAATAAAACAAGTTATCCAGAAAAATATCAGCCAAACAAGAAGTATCAGAAAGAGTACAACAATAATGAAAGAAATGATCTTAGTACGTCTATTGAGAAAGATTACTGCCCAACCAGCTCTGAAAGAAAAGGTTGGTATTATACATGGAAAATCCAATAACCTATTCTTTTTTTTCTTTCAGCTTTACTATATATATTTGTACATTTATACATACACACATCTCATATTTGTATGTGTGTTTATGTGTTCGAAGGAAAATGAAACAAAAAATAGAATGGCTTTCTATTATACAACATTGTGGACCAGTGGTTTTCTTCTGTATGTGTTATGGTAGTATGCTTCAAATTAAAAAATAGACTAAGTTTTTAACTTAGTGCATACTTTTATTTTTTAAGGAAAACTTGAAAATGATTACAAAGAGAAGACATCAGAGAAAAGTATTCAGAAATATCCAGTGAACTCTATGTAAGTTTTTAGGTAAATCTGGGGAATACAAATCAGGATCTAGTATGATGCATGAAGAAGGTTGAATTGATGCAAAGTGAGGTAGGCATGTTGCCATCTGAGGATGGGCAGGCAACCTGGTCTCCAAGGAGCCATACCAGAAGTCACAATCTTGATAATATCACCCCAGTTGAGAGTGTGGTGCTCATATTTGCCGGCTCCCAAATACCTTCTTATCTAATAGTGTTGATTAGATTTGAGGAAATTGATTCAATGTGTCTAAGAAACTCATATCCGCCAGAATGTCAATTTATTAAAGTAAGAAATAGAAAGGTAACATGCATAGGAAGGCTTACTGACATGAAAAAGCATATTTTCTTACTTTCATACAGCTCTCAATGGGAAATTGCTTGGTTGGTATAGAAGTGCTACAGGGAGTGATAGAATTCAGATGTTAATGGCAAGCATATCAGTAAATTATAGGACACTGTACATTCTGGGAATAGAGCACTCTCCTCATTGCCAACATTTACCTCTCAGAGACTCCATGTTTTCTCTGTGTTCAAGATTACAATCTCATCTACCCATGCATTGAAAACAATTATGTTCCAACAGATTTTTCTTTCTCCTCTTGTAGCTGGTATACAAAATGTTCTGAATTTAAGGTGATTTTTACACTCATCCATTATGTGTTGTTATTAAATTTGTTCCTTAGAGTTTGAGAACTGCCTTCCAGGCTTTTCTGAATAATGGCCTATAAATATAAGTAACTAAAAAAAAGTTTATTTTAGCTAGTAGTTTCTGAATAGTCCTAACTTTCTTGGTAATAATTGCACTTTAGCCAAATCTTTCTGATTGGAAATCATGAACTAGAATAAATTTTTATTCTGGAAGTGATTTCTTGTGGAATTATTAAAAATATTGATTGATTAAAAAGATGCAGTTTTAACAGGATTGGCACATAAAATTAAAACATAGGCTTATGAAACATTTTATTAAAGCAATTTAGAACGTGGTTCTCAATCCTGATTGAAGGTCAAGATTACTTCATGGAGTGATTTTAAACCATAGGATACAAGATTAACCTCTACATAATAAGTGGGCTCCTTGGCATGGAGCTTATGAATCTTTACTTTTAAAAAAGCTTCCCATATAATTCTGATCTGAAGCCAAGTTTGGGAACTATAATTTAGAACAATAATTCCCAGAGGGAATACAACAAACTTTAATACTGTGTATTTATAATCCTTAGGGGCAATATACCTTCGGAAGAAATGCATTCTAAGCAGTCATGGGACTTTGGACTTGAAGAGGTAAAGCACAGTTCTCAAATTATCTTCTCAATTAAGTCAGTTTGTGTTACTATATCATATTTCTGTATTTACAGGTTCACTTTGATTTAAGGTTAACATTCATTCATACATTTCTTAGATGGACTATTTTTCTTATACTTTTTTATTCTGAGGAAATTATAACTTAGATCTAGAAACAAAAACACATATTCAGAGACTGTTATATGCTTTAATTGAGACAAACCAATCTTGAGGACGTTTTAAATACTTTTTTTTTAAGTATTACAAAACTACTTCTGTATTACTTCATTCTTGCATTGCTTTAAAGAAATACCTGAGACTGGGTAATTTATAAAGAGAAGAGATTTAGTTGGCTCATGGTTATGCAGGTTGTACAGGAAGCATGATGCTGACATCTGGTTGGTTTCTGGGAGGCCTCAGGGTACTCGTAATTATAGCAGAAGGCAAAGGGGGAACAAGGAATCTCACATGGCAGGAGCAGGAGCAAGAGAGAGTAAGTAGGGAGATGCCACTGACTTCTAAATGACCAGATTATGGGAAAATGAACTCACTATCGTGAGGACAGCACCACATCGGATGATGCTGAACCATTCAGGAGAAATCACTGCCCCCCATGATCCAGTCGTTCCCCACCAAGCCCCACCTCCAACACTTAGGATTACAATTTGATAGGAGATTTGGCAGGGACATAGATCCAAACTATATCATTCCACCTCAGCCCTTCAAATCTTGTGTTCTTCTCACACTGCAAAATACAATCATGCATTTCCAACAGTCCTTCCAAGTCTTAACTCATTCCAGCATTAACTCAAAAGTTAAGTCTCCTCTGAGACAAGGCAAGTCCCTTCCATCTATGAGCCTGTAAAATCAAAAACAAGCTAGTTAGTTCTAAGATTCAATGGGGGTGCAATCATTGGATAAATATTCCCATTCCAAAAGGGAGAAATAGGCCAAAAGAAAGCAGTTATAGGCCCTGTGCTAGTCTAAAACCCAACAGGACAGTCATAAATCTTAAAGCTTCAAAATAATCTTTGACTCTGTATCTCATATCCAGACACATTGGTTTAAGAGGTGGATTCCGAAAGCCTTGGGCAGCCCCACCTCTTTGGCTTTGAAAGTTCAGCCCCTGCGGCTGCTTTCATGGGCTGGTGCTAAGTGCCTGTGGCTTTTCCTGGAGATAGGTGCAAGCCGTCGGTATATCTACCATTCTGAGGTCTGGAGGATGTTGGCCCTCTTCTCATGGCTCTACTAGGCAATGCCCCATCAGGGACTTTGGGTGGGGTCTCCAATCCCTCATTGCCTCTCCACATGCTCTAGTAGAGGTTCTCCATGACAGTTCCTCCTGTGCAACAGACTTCTGCCTGAACATCTAGGCTTTTCCATACATCCTGTGAAATCTAGGTGAAGTCTCTCAAACCTTAACTCTTACACTCTGTGTACTCACGGGCTTAACATCACATGGTAGCCACCAAGGGTTACAGCATGCATCCTCTGAAGCAACAGACTGAGCTGTACCTGGGCCCCTTTAAGTCATGGCTCAAGCTGGAGTGGCTGGGATATAGTGAGTAGTGTTCCGAGGCTGCACAGAGCAGCAGGGCCCTGAGCTGGGTCCAGGAAACCATTCTTGCCTCCTAGGCCTTCAGGCCTGTGGTAGGAGGGGCTGCCATGAAGATCTCTGAAATGCCTTTGAGGCCTTCTCCCTATTGCCTTGGCTATTAGCACTTAGCTCCTTTTAACTTGTGCAAATTTCTGTGGCCTGCTTGAATTTCTTCCTGGAAAATGGGCTTTTATATTCTACCACATGGCCAGGCTGCAAATTTTCCAAACTTTTATTCTCTGCTTCACTTTTAAATATAAATTCCTGTTTTATATCATTTCTTTGCTTATACGTAGGAACATAGGCTGTTCATATGAAGCAGTTTGGTCCATATCTTGAATGCTTTGCTGAGTAGAAATTTCCTCTGCCAGATATCCTAAATCATAACCTTCAAGTTCATAGTTCCACAGATTCTTAGGGCAGGGGCACAATGATGCCAAGTTCTTTGATAACATATAACAAAAGTGACCTTTGCTCCATTTCTCAATAAATTCCTTATTTCTATTTGAGACCTCCTCAGCCTGAACTTTGTTATCAATATCACTATCAGCATTTTCAGCATTTTTGGTCATAGTCTTTCAGCCACCAGTCTCTAGGAAGTTCCAAACTTTCCCTTATCTTCCTGTCTTCTACTGAGCCGGCCACATTCTTCCAACTTCTGCCCATTACCCAGTTCCAAAATTGCTTCCACATTTTCTGGTATCTTTATATCAAAATGCCATTCCTGGCACCAATTTTCTGTATTACTCTGTTCTCACATTGCTATAAATACCTGAGACTGGGTAATTAATAAAGAAAAGAGGTTTAATTGGCTCACAGTTTCACATGCTGTATGGGAAGCATGATTCTGGCATCTGATTGGCTTCTGGAGAAGCCTCAGAAAAATTACAATTATGGTGGAAGGTGAAGGGAGAGTGAGGCATCTCAAACAGTAAGGGCAGGAGCAAGAGAGAGTGAGGCAGGAGGTGCCACACACTTTGAACAAACCAGATCTCATGAGAACAAACTTCACTATTGTAAGGGCAATACAAAGGGCATGGTATGAAACCATTCAGGAGAAACTACTTCCCAGGATTTAGTCACCTCCCATTGGGTCCCCTCTCCAACACTGGGAATTATAATTCGACATGAGATTTGCTGGGGGGCATCCCAAGAGCCAAACTATATCATCTTTCAACAAGAAAATGCTTTAGATTTCAATGTGCTACGTAATTTTACATTTGTCAGAGTATTGAAACATCTGTAAACACTGGTTATGTAATGTTATAATCCCTTGCTGTAATGAGGGTGTAATTTTTACAGTAGTGCTAGGAACTTGATGTAGTTTATTTCTAATCTACAGGAGTCTGAGTCCCTAAAGTCTTCACAGCAAAAGAGACTGAAATTTAGAGAGATTAGATAACTTGTTTGAGGTCACACTCTCAAGCTAGGAAAGCCAGGATTCAAACTACTGTCTTACCTGACTCGATATTTTCAGCTATACTGTTTTCCCTTTTTCCTTCAATAAATGTTGAGTACATATTATGAATTCATTTAAAGCCACTTACTGAATATCTCTTGTATGCTAGACACTGGGGATAAAATGGCCCTTTGTTCTCAAGATTGTAGTTTAATGCACTAGACTCTGCAAGGTACAGAGATGAAAGGACCTGGAACCTGCCTTTAAGAAGTCTTTATCTAGTGGCTAGTCAGAAAGAGAAAAAAATATAATGCATTTAGATAAATTGCTTGAATTGAAGTTTGTATTGGGTTATTAATAAAAGACACTTCTAAGTTTCGTCTCTAAACATAAGGAAGATGTGATAGAGGAGGTAACTTTTGAGCACAGTATCAATAAGTTGTTTATCAAATGATGAAACTGGGAATAAGTAGCAATAAAGATAAAAACAAAGATGTCAGAGTACAGCCTGTTTTAGAAATTTCAAGTACCTAGTTTTATTCTAGTTATTGTTACAGCTACTATTTATAATACTAATTATAAGGGGTATAGGAGTGGCCAAGGTAATTCTGGGCAATACAAAGAGGTAGGTCATAAATGGCCTTGTGTGATACATAAGTTTAATTCTTGATTATTAAACAGAGATCCATTAAATACATTTTAGCAGAGGAATATGACGACATCAGAGTAATAAAAAAGTTGACTCTAGTAACAATGAGGAGGGATCTGATAAGCGGAACAACTCAAGTTGTTGGTGAAGAAATAAGGAGAGCTTGAAGTTTTGCAATAGTAGTAAAGATGAAAGTGAGAGAAGAGATTTAGATCTAGAATTGGTAGTACTTCATAACTGGTGATTAGTTAAGAGAGAAGGAAGAAATTGTGAAAGACCTGGATTTATTTATTATTTGGGTAAATGGGTAGTTGATGCGATTATGCCACTGAACAAGATTGAAACCATAGGAAGAGGTGGCAGGAAAGGTTAACTCTCCAACAAAATTCATTTTTTTTTTTGTAGAATATGCCCTTTTTAATACAATAGAACTGCCACTTGATTTCCTAGCCAAGGAACATGTTTCCTATCATCCATCCATGTACATGTGGCCATATGGTTAGATCTCACTAATGAAATGTTGGGAGAAGTGATGTGCATCATTTTAGGTCAAGGCTTATAAGAAAAGGGAACTATTTTTCCATGCTGTCTTTCTTTTGATGGCTAGATGGCAGTGAGGCCCCAAGGGATAATGGAGCCACAAGATGGAAAGGACTGAGTCTCTCAATCACTACATGAAGGAAAACTGCCTGCTTACCAGCAACACTCACTTTAGATTATTACACAAGAGAGAAATGATTGTGTTTGGCATTATACATTTTGTGATACACTTTTTAAAAATAATACCTAGCATTACTCTGATTCAGAGGAGGAACAGATTTCTGAGAGAGATAAGTTTGACCCACTGAGCTCACATGAGGATCTTCTGAAAAAAATCTGTGATCTATGTGGAGATGCATAGTGGACAATTATATAGACAGGGTTTGAGATCAGAAGAGATTTTTAACCTTTAATTAATAGGAGATAATTGGCTACATCCATGTGTATGATTCTCGAGAGAAAGTGTATAGAATAAGAACAAAATTTCTTAGTTGCCTGAGAAAGCACAACATTTCAGATTGGAGGATGTGCAGTAGAAGAGGAACCAGAAACAGGCTGAGATTGAGCTACTAGAGATGTTTGAGGAGTGCTAGAAGAATAGTGTCATAGGAGAGAAAAAGGAGATACTTTCAAGGAGGAGAATGTGGTTAGTAGTGATGGATGCTGACCTGTTACTCCTTTAAATAATTCATATTTTCCCAAATATGAGTAATATAGATGTATCCTCTGAAAAGATGAATTATCAACAGAGTATAATACTTCAAAAACAAATTGTTTCACAACACCTATGTCGAAACGCTGGCAGCTTGAATGCAGCTAGAACTAGTCAAAAAAGAGAAAAGCCCATTGGTGTAGCCCAAAAGGAATCAGGTGCTATGAGGAGTTCTTTGGGTAGAGCAGGTGTTGGGACTTTTAAATTGTGATGCCTGCTCATGGCCAAAGGTGCGGTAGAACCCTGACTAAAATTAGATTCTACCAGAGGGGCCAAGGCAGGAGTCACCAATGAGACAGAATGAAGGGGTAGGAGCAGAAAGAAGGCTGGGTTGCACCTGCCCTCTGGTTAGGTAAAATTAAAACAGGTAGGTTCTGCTGAGGAAGAATTGATGAAGAAACATATGGGCTAAAACAAGGTAGCAGAAAACCCTCTTGGATGGGGACATGTGGTGTTCTCAAGAGCCTTTAGTGGGAGTAGAAGAGAATAGGAAAGAACAAAGTATTGGAGGAGTATAATTATTTAATTTTAAAGGATTAGTAGAGGAATAAAGTTTAAATACAGTTGTTAAAATGGGAAGGCAATAACCAGAGAAGTGGAGACATGGAAGAATAAAATTCAAGAGTGATGATGTCACACTGGGAAACCTGATCAAGATGGGAAGAAATGAAATAGTAATTCTACATAAAGTGTATGGAATGAAACCCACTTAGCAATTAGCATCGAATATGAATTTATATATTAAATATGAATTCTTTTCAAGATTGAAGGAATATCAAATTATGAAGAAAAAAAATCCATATAGTTTATAAGAAACATGTCTAGAATATAATAAAGGTTGAAAGTAAACAAATAGGAAAATAGATACATTAAGAAAACATATATAATATTGGAGCAAATACCATATAAATGAAATAAAAAGCCCATTCTGAAAAGAGAAAAATAGGAGATACAGCTTTTCTGATCCATAGCATCTATAAAATACTGCCAGGCACGCATTGTGAAGGCTTGCCATCCTGGAGGATGGAGGAAGCTCGTGAATAACTTTGTGTCGTATCCTTTGGGAAGATCTTTGCTGTTCTCAAACAGATCATTGGAGTACAGGCCTGCCTTGGGGTCTATAGAGCTTTCTTGAAGGTTTTGTGTTCTTGTTGCAGGTTTAGGGCTTGAATGTGTCCTGTGTTGAAGAGAAAAAATTTTTAAATGATAAAATAGTGGGGTTAGAGAAAGAGCTCTGCTCCATGTAGTTATTCAGGCCCTAAACTAGTGGCTTCTATTAATATATATATTGTTATCAGAGAGCGGAAGGAAAAAGAAAGTGGAAGATTGTGGGGAAGATTTTTATGGACCAGGACCCGCAGTAGTTTACATTACTTCTGCCTATGACCAGAACTTAAGTCACACGTCTAAACCAATTCCAAGGGAGGCTGGCAAATATAGTCTAGCTATATGTCCAAGAGAAAAGGGAGTCAGGTTTGGCAAGCGACTAGACAGTTTCTACTTTATTTTGTCTATCTATAATGCTATATCCTACCAATAGAGAATATATAGAAAAAATTTCTATAAGCTCATGGTACATTTGCAAACATGATTCATATAGTAAGCCCTAAAGAAAATCTAAGAAATTTATCTAAGGAGAGATCTAACTTAGGAAGTTAAGTAAAGAATAACAAATTTCCAAATTGCCTTA
Source organism: Cheracebus regulus (assembly GCA_963574635.1). Lineage (NCBI taxonomy): Eukaryota > Metazoa > Chordata > Mammalia > Primates > Pitheciidae > Cheracebus > Cheracebus regulus. The sequence continues at coordinate 26,108 of CAUYQU010075119.1, forward strand.
CTATGCTTGTCTTTCTTTAGCTGCATTTTACTGTGATTACTAGAAGCTTTTTCATTTTGTCAGTAATTCATTTCTTGGCAACTGTCTATTCTGTTGCTTATTGTTTTTAAACCAATTTGAATTTCATTTTATTGTTCACAGGCTAATTTTTCTTTGTGGTTTTAAAATAAACCATGTTAAACTGAAGTAATGTAAAAGAAAAGTACTATAAAATGAATTGGTGGTATAAATAGGATAGATATAAGTGAATATTATTATGTATACTTAGGCATTGTTAACATTTTGGTTTTCTCCTAGATTCTGATGGAAGAAGGAAGACTATGTTCTTTAAAAAGCAGGCCAACATCTACTGAGAAAATCTGTCAGTATAACCATATAAGTTAATTTTATTTTATATGAAAAACTAACAAATAGAAATCAGTTAAATTTTAAGTGATTTTTTTAGATGTTTGCCAACAAATATATATCCTAGATATTTTAGTACTACTAATGCAATTGACTCTTTAAAATCACCTTTATATTTTCTTAAATATACATAATGAGTACATTAATGCATATGTACAATTTAGCAAATAATAAAACAGATAAGCCTTATATTCACTAGATAGCTTAAGAAACAATACATAATACTTTGGAAGATTTCTTCAATTGTATTTCATATCCTGCCCTCTAGAGGTAACTATTATCTTGAATTTGTTTTTTGTTATAACACAGACTTTCATTGCTTTATTTTGAATTTTGTACACATTGATCCAACTCTATATGTTTTTCTGCAACTTGCTTTTTTTTTTTTTACCCAGTATTCTATTTTGTGGTTCATCCGCTTTGAAACTTGTAGCTCTAGCACATTCATTATTTTTTCCTGCTATATAGCATTCTATTGTATGAATATATCACAACATATGCATCTTCTAACAATGGATATTTAGGTTATTTTGAATATTTTGCTTAGGTTGTTTTGAATATTTTCCTACGATGAACAATGCTGCCTGTACTATTGCTGACATTTCTCCTTGCACACATACATAAAATGTTTCTCTAGGATATATTTCTAAGAGTAGAATTGCTAGACATACAATATGTACATCTTTGCAACTTCAAGGTAATGCAAAATTATTTTCCTAAATGGTTGTGCCAGTTATACGCCTCTTAGCAAGGGGCAAGAGTCTTAGTTGTTACATGTTTTCACTAACAATATCTCAGTCTTTTACTATTATTGGTAATCTGATAGCTCATTGTAGTTCTAATTTATATTTCTCTGATTACTTATTAGGTTAATTGGCCATTGATGTTTCATTTGTGAAATGTCATTTACTCATGTTCTTTTTCTGAAGTTTGATTTTCCTTATGGGATGTGTCTGTCTCATCCTATATGTATTTTAAGTGTCCTCGATGCTGACTGCTTGTAGGCTTGTATGTATCAAATACTTCATATTTGAGTGAGCTTTTAATTCTGTACTTTTTACAGACAAAAGTTTCATGTTGATCTGGTACTCTTCTAGGTATTCTGTGCTAGCATAGTCCTTTATGTTATCTGGTCTGATGGAATACCTTGAAACTTTTTATGATTTATTTTTTTGAATATATAAAATACTAGTCTGGTTTCCTTTCTTTTTTTCCCTTTGGACAATGTTTTTTCTTTTTTATAGTTTACGTTCTTGGGTACATGTGCAGAACATGCAGGTTTGTTACATAGGTACATATGTGCCATGGTGGTTTGCTGCATCTATCACCCCATCATCTACATTAGGTATTTCTCTTAATGCTATTCCTCCCCTATCCCCCCATCCCCTGCTATCCCTCCACTAGGCTCCCACCCCCACAACAGGCCCTTGTGTGTGATGTTCCCCTCCCAGTGTCCATGGGTTACCATTGCTCAACACCCACTTATGAGTGAGAACATGAGGTGTTTGGCTTTCTGTTCTTGTGTCAGTTAGCTGAGAATGATAGTTTCCAGTTCATCCATGTCCCTGCAAAGAACATGAACTCATCCTTTTTTATGGCTACATAGTATTCTATGGTGTATATGTGCCACCTTTTCTTTATCCAGTCTATCATTGTTGGGCCTTTCTTTATGTTGGTTCCAAGTCTTTGCTATTGTGAACAGTGCTACAATAAACATACGTGTGCATGTGTCTTTATAATAGAATGATTTATAATCCTTTGAGTATAAACCCAGTAATGGGATTGCTGGGTCAAATGCTATTTCTGGTTCTAGATGCTTGAGGAATCACCACAATGTCTTCCACAATGGTTGAACTAATTTCCACTTGCATCAACAGTGGAAAAGCATTCCTATTTCTCCACATCCTCTCCAGCATCTATTGTCTCCTGACTTTTTAATGATCGCCATTCTAACTGGCGTGAGATGGTATCTCAATGTGGTTTTGATTTGCATTTCTCAAATGACCAGTGATGATCTTCTTTTCATATATTTGTTGGCTGCATAAATGTCTTCTGTCTTCTGGTCTGTATCTGTGTTTTGGTACCAGTACCATGCTGTTTTGATTACTGTAGCCTCATACTATAGTTTGAAGTCAGGTGGTGGATACCTCCAGCTTGCTTTTTTTTTTTTTTTTTTTTTTTTGCTTAGGAGTGTCTGGGCCCTTTTTTGGTTCCATAAGAAGTTTAAGGTGGTTTTTCCAGTTCTGTGAAGAAAGTCAATGGTAGCTTGATGGGGATAGCATTGAATCTGTAAATTACCTTGGACAATATGGCCATTTTTAAGATACTGATTCTTCCTAACCATGAGCATGGAATGTTTTTCCATCTGTTTGTGTCTATTCTTACTTCCTTGAGCAGTAAACAGATGGAAAAACATTCAATAGATTGGTTTGTATCCTTATCCTCCCTGCCCTGTTTCATTCTGCAACATGAGTGCTTTTCTTTTTCTGTTTTTTTTTTTGTTGTTGTTGTTTGTTTGTTTTTGCTGCTTTCTGGTTTGTCATTCCAGTCCGTGTTTTTAAAATAAATCCTAAATATACATAAGGACGTGCATAATCCACGAGTCTCAGTTTCCTGCCTTTCTCTAAATGTAATATAGAACTCTTTATAAAAGAATTAAGTGAATTTATTTATTTAATAAGATATAGAGTCCTCTGTGTTAGTGCTAGATATTTTTTCATCCTTTACTTATGACTACTTAGTAGTGCATTACATACATGAACTGTTTTTTCAGTCAACGCCCTATTGATGGACATTTGGGCTATTTCCAGTATATTTACTAGCACTATAAGTAAACAACTTTGTATGATGTTTCTTATTTGTGGAGGTACATTTTCAGGGTAATTTCTGGGAGTGGAATTGTTAAAGGAGAAATATGCTGGTATTTGATAGATATTGCCAAATTTCAACTTATATATATATATATTTCCAAGTATTTTGTGGAAATTTTGGCAATTTTAATAGCAATGTGCATTTTATAACAGCCTCATCAACAGGGATTGCGGTCAAATGTAGGAGTTTTTCTGAATCTCACAGGGGAATAGATAGATAAGTTTTAGTTTGCACTCTGCTATGAGTAAAGTTGAGTATCTTTTATAAAATGTTCTTTGGCTATTTGCAATTCTTGTTCTGTGAATTCTCTATTCATATCTTTTGCCCACTTGCGTTTGGCCTTTTTTTCTTTATATTTAAGAGCTCCTTATATATTAAAAAGATGTAGATAGGAGTGGAACAAGATGGCAGAATAGAAGACACTACCTGCAAGCACACCAATTTTACAACTATCTACACGCAAAAAAACCACCTCATAAGAACTACATAAGAGCACTCAGAGTACGTGGTTTTAATTTTATATCGCTGAAAGAGGTACTGAACAGGTAGGAAAACATTCTTGAGTCACTGACATCACCCTTCCCTCATTTCCTGGCAGTGGTGACATGGTGTGGAGAGTGATTCTGTGTACTGGGGAGAGGGATAGTCAGTGCAGGAATTTTGAGGCACTGAACTCAGTGCTGTCTTGTCATAACAGAAAGCAAAATCGGACCAAACTCAGCCGATGCCTACCCATGGAGGGAGTATTTAAACCAGCCCTAGCCAGAGGGGAATTCCTTATCCTAGTGATCAATACTTGGATTCCCATAAGCCCCCTATCATAGGCTAAAGTGCTCTGGTGCTCTAATTAAATTTGAAAGGCAGTCTAGGCCACAAGGACTGCAACTCCTAGGTGACTCCTAGTGCTGAACTAGGCCCAGAGACTGTGGACTAGGGGTGGCACATGTTCTATTGAGACACCAGCTGGGGTAGCTAAGGGAGTGTGGCAGTCACCCCTCCCCTAACCCAGAGTGCTCAGCTTGCAGCTCCAAAACAGACCCTTTCCCTCTGCTTGAGGCGAGGAGAGGGAAGAGTGGGAGGACTTTGTCTTACATCCTGGATACCAGATTAGCCACAGTAAGATAGGGCACTGATCAGAGTCATGATGCCCCGCCCCCCAACCATTTTCCACGCCCTAGCTCCAAGATGACATTTCTAGACACACCTGGAGCCAGAAGGGCACCTATAGCCTTGAAAGGAAGGACCCATTCTTGGCAGAATTCATCACCTGCTAACTGAAGAGTCCTGGGGCCCTGAATAACATCAGTGATACCCAATGACTGCATTGAGGGCTTTGGGTAAGACTCTGAGACTTGTTGGCATTAGGTAAGTCTCAGTACATTCCCAGATGTAATGGCTATAAGACAAGACTCCTCACTTGAGAAAAGTAGAAAAAAGTAAAGGGGACTTTGTCTTGTACCTTTAGGTACCAGCACAGCCATAAGGGTAGAGCTCCAAGTAGGCTCTTGGGGTCTCTGATTTCAGGACTTGGCTCCTGGATGGCATTTCTGGACCTACCCTGGACCAGAGGGGAGCCTACTGCCCTGGAACGTGACTCCCAGACCAGGCATCATTCACCACAAGCTGACCAAAGAAACCTTGGGTCTTAAGGGAACATGAGTGGAACTCTGGCAGTATTCCTTGTGGGCCTGGGTTGTGGTGACCATGGGATGAGATTTGTCTGCCTTTGGAAAGGGAAGAGTGGGAAGGACTGTGTCTTGTAGTTTGAATGTAAGCTCAGTCCCAGTAAGGTAGAATACAGGTAGACTTCTATAGTTTGTGACTATAGTCTCTGGTTTCCGACTCTGAGGCCATACTTCTGGATCCACCTGGAGCCTGGAGGAACTTGTCACCTTGAAGGGAAGGACACAGGCCTGGCTGGCTTTGCCACCTGCTGATTATAGAGCCCTAGGACCTTGAGAAAGCGGAGGCATACCCAGGTAGTTGTTACAGTGGACCTTGTTTGAGAACCAGTGCTGTGCTTGTTTAACATCTGACCGAGCACAGTCCTGATGGTTGTAGCCATGGGGATGCTTATGTCACTCCTCCCTGAACTTTAGGTGGCTCAGAAAAGAGAGAGAGACTGTTCACTTGGAAGAAGGTAAGGGCAATGAGAAGTCTCTGCTTGGTAATGCAGAAAATATTCCCAGATATTGACTAAGACAATCAAGGCAGTATGTCTACAAGTCTGCAAGAACCATAGCACTACTGGGCTTGGGGTGCCCCTAAAGCAGATACAGCTTAGATCTCAACACCCAAGTCTTTTTTGAATTCCTGGAAAGTGTTTCGAAGATGGATGAGAACAGGTCCAGATGGTGAAGACTGCAATAAATAGCTAACTCTTCAATGCTGATATACAAACAAACATCTACCATCCAGGAAAACGACTTCACCAGGTGAACTAAATAAGGCACCAAGAACAAATCCTGGAGAAATGGACATATGTGACCTTTCAGAGTATTCAAAATAACTGTTTTGAGGAAAATGAAATTCAAGAAAACAGAAGGAATTCAGAAATATATCAGACAAATTTAAAAAGAGATTGAAATAATTAAAAAGAATCAAGCACAAATTCTGGAGCTGAAAAATGCAATTGACATATTGAAGAATGCATTAGAGTCTTAATAGCATACTTGATCAAGCAGCAGAAACAATTAATTTATCAAGCAGCAGAAAGAATTAGTGAGCTTGAAGCTAGACAATTTGAAAATACACTGTCAGAGGAGACAAAAGAAAAAAAAAAAGAATGAAGTATGCCTACAGGTTCTAGAAAATAGCCTCAAATGGGCAAATCTAAGAGTTATTGGCCTTAAAGAGGAGGTAGAGAGAGAGGGGGGTAGAAAGTTTATTCAATGGGTTTAATAGTAGAGAACCTCCCAAACCTAGAGAAACATATCAGTATCCAAGTATAAGAAGGGTTATAGAACACCTAGCAGTTTTAACCCAAAAAAGACTACCTCAAGGCGTTTAATAAATTCCTAAAGTTCAAGAAAGGATCCTAAAAGCAGCAAGAGAAAAGAAACAAATAACAAACAGTGCAGCAGCAGTATGTCTGACAGCAAACTTTTCAGTGGAAGTCTTACTAGCCAGGAAAGAGTGATATGACATATTTAAAATGCTAAAGGAAAAAAACCCCTTTTACCCTAAAATAGTATATCCAGTGAAAATATCTCTCAAACACAAAGTAGAAATAAAGACTTCCCAGACAAACAAAAGCTGAGAGATTACCAACACCAGTCCTGTTCTACAAGAAATGCTAAAGGGAGTACTTTAGTCAGAAAGAAGAGAAAGTTAATGAGCAAGAAGAAATCATCTGAAGGTACAGAACTCACAAGTAAACAGTAAGTACACAGAAAAACAGAATATTATAACACTGCAAATGTGGTATGTGAACTACTCATATCTGAAGTAGAAACACTAAATGATGAACTAGTCAAAAATAACTATAACAACTTTTCAAGCCATAGAGTATATAATAAGATGCAAATAGAAACAACAGAAAGTTAAAAAGCAAGGGAATGAAGTTAAGGGGTAGAGTTATTATTTGTTTTCTTTTTGCTCATTTGTTTATGCAAACAAGTTGTTATCCACTTAAAATAATGGGTTATAAGATTGTATTTGCAAGTCTTATGATAAACCAAAATCATACAAGAGATACACAAAAAATAAAAAATAAGAAAATAAATTATATTAACAGAGAAAATTACCTTTACAAAAAGGAAGACAGGAAGGAAGGAAAGACAAGATGACCACAAAACAGCCAAAAAACAGATAACAAAATAGCAGCAGTAAGTCCTTACTTATCAATAATGACATTGACTGTCAATGAATTAAACTCTCTAATCAAAAGACATAGAGTGACTGAATGGATAAAAAACAAAACCCAATGATCTGTTGCCTATAAGAAACACATTTCACCTATAAAGAGGGACATAGACTGAAAACAAAGGGATGGAAAAAGATATTGCAAGCCAATAGAAACCAAAAAAGAGCAAGAGTAGCTATATGTATATTAGACAAAATAAATTTCAAGGCAAAAATTGTAAGAGACAAAAGGTCATTATATAATCCCTGATGCAATTAATGAAACTTAATCCCTAATGCAACAGTGTTAAGAGGTGAGACCATTAAAGAGGTAGGTAATGAGAGTTCAATGCTCATGAAAGGGGTCAATTCAGAAAGAGGATAAAACAATTTTAAATATATATGCACCCAACACTGAGGTACCCAGATAGATATAGCAAATATTATTAGAGTGAAAGAGAGAGAGATAGACCACAATACAATAATAGTTGGAGACTTCAACATTCCACTTTCAGCATTAGACAAATCTTCCAGAAAGAAAAACAATGATGAAACACCAGACCTCATCTTTACTATAGACCAAATGGACCTGATAGATACTTGCAGAACATTTCATCCAGTGGCTAGAGAATAGACATTTTTTTCCTCAGCATGGATTATTCTCAAAGATAGCCATACGTTAGACAACAAAACAAGTCTTAAAACATTTTAAAAAATTGAAGTGATACCAAGTGTCTTTTCTAACTACAATGGAAGAAAACTGGAAATCAATAATGAGGAATTTTGGAAACTGTACAAATAATGGAAATTAAACAATTTAAACCCGAATGACCAGTGGGTCAATGCAGAAATTATGAAGGAAATTGAAAAATTTCTTGAAACAAGTGATAATGGAAACACAATATACCAAAACCTGTGGGATACAAAAGCAGTGCTAAGAAAGAAGTTTGTCACTTTAAAAGCCTACATCAAAAAAAGAAGAAAAACCACAAATAAACAACTTTGGTATATATTTGGTATATATCTTAAAGAACTAGAAAAGCAAGGGCAAACCAAACCCAAAATTAGTAGTACAAAAGAAATAATAAGGATTAGAGTAGAAATAAATGACATTGAAATGAAGCAAACAGTTCAAAAGATCAATGAAATGAAAAGTTGATTTTTGAAAAATTAAACAAAATTAGCAAGCGTTTATACTGAGAAAAAAAGAGATAAAATCAGAGATGAAAAAGACATTATAACTGATAACACAGGAATTTAAAGGACCATTAGTGGCTACTATGAATGACTATATGTCAATAAATTGGAAAATCTAGAAGAAATGGATAAATTCTTAGACACACTCAATCTACCAAGATTGAACCATCCAAAACCTGAATAGTCCCATAACGCTTAACTATATTGAAGTCATAATTAAAAGTTTCCCAGTAAAGAAAAACCTAGGACTTGAAGGCTTCACTGCCAAATTCTACCAAACATGTAAAGAAGAACTAATACCAGTCCTACTAAAAATATTCTGAATAATGGAGGAGAGACTACTTTCAAACCCATTCTACAATGCAGTATTACCCTGATACCAAACCCAGACAAAGACATCCAGAAAAGAAAACTGCATGTCAGTGTCTCTGATGAATATTGATGTAAAAATCTTCAACAAAATACTAGCAAACTGAATTCGACAGTACCTTAAAAAGATCATTCATATGACCAAGTGGGATTTATTCCTGGGGTATAAAAATGGTTCAAGATATACAAATCAATCAATGTGATACATAATAACAGAATGAAGGACAAAAAACATATGAACATTTCAATTGATGCTGAAAAAGCATTTGATAAAATTTAACATCCCTTCATGATAAAAAAAAAAACCTTGCCCAAAAAATGAGTATAGAAGGAATATACCTCAACATAATAACAGCCATATATGACAGACCCACAGCTAGTATTATACTTAATGGGGAAAAACTGAAAGGCGTTTCTCTAAGATCTGGACCATGACAGGGATGCACACTTTCATTTTTATTCAACATAGTACTGTAAGGTCTATCTACAGCATGAGACAAGAGAAAGGGCATCCAAATTGGAAAGAAAGAAGTCGAATTATCCATGTTTGCTGATGATGTGGTCTTATATTTAGAAAAACCTAAAGACTCCACCAAAAACCTATTAGATCTGATAAAATCAGTAAAGTTGCAAGAGGCAAAATCAACATACAAAAATCAGTAGCATTTTTATGTGCCATCAGTGAACAAGATTCTGAAAAAGAAATTTTAAAAGTAGTTCTGTTTATAGTAGCCACAAATAAAATTAAGTACCCAGGAATTAACCGAAGAAGTGAAAGAGCTCAATAATAAAGACTATAAAACACTGATGAAAGACATTGAAGAGGACACCAAAACATGGAAAGATATTCCATGTTCATGGATTACAAGAATCAATATTGTTTAAAATGTCTATACTACCCTAAGCAATCTACAGATTCAATGCAATCCCTATCAAAATACCAATGACATTATTCATAGAAATTGAAAACCCAATCCCCAAATTTATATGGAACCACAAAAGACCAAGACTAGCCAAAGCTATCCCAAGCAAAAGGAACAAAACTGGAAGAATAGCATTACCTGACTTCAAATTATACTACAGAGCTATAGTAACTAAAACAGCATGGTACTGGCATAAAATAGACATCTAGGCCAATAGAACAGAATAAATAACCCAGAAACAATTCCACATATTTCCAGTGAACTCATTTTTGACAGAGGTGCCAAGAACATGTGCTGGGGAAAAGACAGTCTCTTCAGTGAATGGTGCGGGGAAAACTGGATATCTGTATGCATAAGAATGAATTGAGACCCCTGTCTCTCACCATATACAAAAATCAAATCAAAATCAAAGATTTAAATCTAAGACCTTGAACTATGAAAGTACTACAAGGAAACATTGAGGAAATTCCCCAGGACATTGGTTTGGGTAAAAATTTTTGAGTAATACCCCACAAGCACAGGGAACCAAAGCAAAAATGGACAAATAGGATCACATCAAGGTGAAAAGTTTCTGCACAACAAAGGAAGCAATCAATAAAGTAAAGAGACAGCCCACAATGGGAGAAAATATTTGTAAATTACCCATCTGACAAAGGATTAATAAACAGAATATATAAGGAGTTCAAACAGCTGTATAGGAAAAAAATCTAATTATCTGAATAAGAAATGAGCCAAATATTTGAATAAATATTTCTCAACAGCAGACATGCACATGGCAAAGAGGCATATGAAAAGGTGTTCAACATCGTTGATGATCGAAAAAATACAAATCAAAAGTACAATGAGGTAGTATCTCACCTCTCTTAAAATGGTTTATATCCAAAAGACAGGCAATAACAAACGCTAGTGAGGATATGGAGAAAGGGAACCCTTGTACACTATTGATGGTAACATAAATTAATACAACCACTATGGAGAACAGTTTGGAGGTTCCTCAAAAAACTAAAAATAGAGCTATCATGTGATCCAGCAACCCCACTGCTGGGTATACACCCAAAACAAAGGAGACCAGTGCATTGAGGAGATGTCTGCGCTCACATGTTTGTTGTAGCTCTGTTCACAATAACCAGGATTTAGAAGCAACCTGTGTCCATCAGCAGATCAATCGTTAAAGAAAACGTGGTACTTATACACAATCTAATTCTAACAATTATCATTATTTCATAATGTTTGATTTCTTGAGAAGTTACACCCCCCCTCGCATTTTTTAAAAAGTTGTTTTTTCTGGTTATTCTTGATGACTTCTTCACATAGCCTTTAAAATCAACTTGCCTAACTCCAGAAAACATCACAAGAAAAGAATGATCCTGTGATTTGCAACAGCGTGGATAGAACTGGAGGTTATTAAGTTAATTGAAACTAGCCAGGCACAGAAAGAAAATCAACACATGTTCTCATTTATTTGTGGGATCTAAAAATCAAAACAATTGAACTCATGGAAATAAGAAGGTAGAAGAATGGTTACTAGAGGCTAGGAAGGGTGTGGGGGGGCATGGTCGGGAGGGTGGTGTTGGTAATGGGTACAAAAAAACGAATTAGAATGAATAAGACATAGTATTTGCCAACACAACAGGGTAACTACAGTTAATAAAAATTGAATTGTACAGTTTAATAAAAACAATATAATTAGATGATTTGTATCACTAAGGGTCAATGCACGGGGGATGAATACCCCAGTTTTCATGTGATTATTATACATTTTATCCCTGTATCAAAATATCTCATGTACCCCATAAATATATATGCCTACTATTTATCCACCAAGGTTAAAACTTAAAAAAAAATGTATGTTTTGTGATATATGGCAAATGTTTTCTTCTAGTTTAATATTGGTTTTTGATTTATTTTTTCTTTGCAATATAGTGTCTCTTGCTTTGCAGAAGGCTTAACTTCTTTAGTTAAATGTATCAATTTTTTCTTTTATTTCTAGATTTAATTAGACTCTCCACACTTCCAAGTTATAAATGAATTTACCATAGTTTCTTCTAGTATTAGTATGCTTTTCTATTTTTAAATTTACTTCTTTAATCCATTTGGAGTTTTAAGTTGATTTAAGGTATAAGGTTTCTATCAGTTGAAGTTTTAAAAATACATCTTTTCCCTAGATGTATTTTTTGGGATACTACCTTTTGTATTTGTGATACTACCTTTTTTAGATACTAACTTTCCATATGTAGCTGACCCATTTTGTGGCTTTCTAATTATTTAATTGATCTTTCCTAATTTTCATGTGCCAACACCATACCACTTTTATTATCATTGTTTTATAAATGTTCAATTTCTTGATGAATTACATGCCCCTTTGCATGTTTTAAAAAGCTTTTTTTCTGGTTATTCTTGGATTGCTTTTTCATTTAACCTTTTAAATCAACTTGCTTAACTCCAAAAGAAAAGTTTCAGTTTTTATTAGGAAACTATTAACTGTCTGTATTAATTTAGTGTGAATTATTATCCTAATGATGTTGAGTAGTCTTATCTAAGAAAATGGGATGTCTTTTCATTAATTCAGCTTAGTTTTTTATGTTTAGTAGTTGCTTAAAACACCTTTAAACACTTTCCTGAAGTTTTCCTCAAATAGATTCTGCATGTTTCTTGTTAGATTTATCTGTTGTGCTTTTTCACACACACACACACACACACACAGCTACTTTAGTATGAATATACATCCTTTGTTTCTATATTAAGATTATGTATTTGGGGCTTAGGCTTATGTGTGGTTTTTTCATTTTACCAAGAGCTTTTTTTCTTTTTTTCTTGTGAGGTAGTTTTGATGAATCAGTAATTTGGGAGAGAATGATTCTTAGCCTCTGTGGGAATTATTATCAATTTTTATTCATATGTATTTTTGCATTATTGTTGCAAAAAGGCATACCACATAAAATTTATCTTCTCAACAGTTTCCAGGTGTACAATACAATATTGTCAACCACATGCACATTCTTGTGCAATAGACCCTCATCCTGTCTCTTACACCCGCTAAACAACGATTTCTTACCTCCCACTCCACCCAGCCCCTGACCATTACCATTTTACTTTCTGTTTCTATGTTCTACTTATATACCTAGTAAGTGAAATCATGTAGTATTTGTCTTTTTGTGACTGGCTTGTTTCACTTAGCATAATGTCCTTAAGATTCATCCACGTTGTAGTATATAACAAGATTTCCTTCTTTTTCATTGCTGAATAGTATTCAGTTGTATGTGGATACCATATTTTCTTTATCCATTCTTTCAATGATCGTCATTTAGGTGTTTCTGCCTCTTGGCTACTATGAATAATGCTACATTGAACATAAGTACACAAATATCTCTTCTAGATCTTGCTTTCATTTATTTTAGATATATACTCAGAAGTTATATTGCTGGATTATATGGTAGTTCTAGTTTTATTTTTTTTAGAAATCTTCATATCATTTCCCATACTTGCTGCCATTTTACATCCCTACCAGCAGTGCAAAAAGATGCCAAGTTTTCTACAACCTTGCCAATATTTATTATTTTCTTTTTTTACTGGTGGTGGTCACCCTAAGAGGTGTGAGGTGATATTTCATTCTGATATAGATCTTTTTAAATGGTGAATTTTACTAATTGATTTTCTCATTTGGACCATCTTAGCATTCCTATAATAAATTTCATTAAGTCCTTATGTGTTATGATTCTTTGCTATTTTTATTCTGTTCTTTTAAAAATTTAATACTTTTTAATTATAAGATTTTTATATTGGTATTCATAAGTGCGATTTCCCTGTAGAGAGAGTATGTATGTGTATGTGCTGTCTTTATCAGATTTTGATGTTGATGTTATACCAGATACACAAAAGTTTTTAAATGTACATAAAGGCAAAAATTGAGGCCATTTGAAAGCCTTCTTGGAAGTTGAATCTTCTGCTTCTTCTCTATCCCAATTTCACTGCTTTATTGCAGATCTTAATCACATCATACTTATTCAGTTAATCTTCTAACTGACCTGATTTTATTGTCTCACCTTTGTTTAATTCATCCTTAGGTGACATCATAGATGATCTAAAATGTACCTCCATTAATATTTAGAAATATTTGCACATTCTTTTCCCTCTGTCCCATATGTTAGTTTTTTATCTTGTCTCTGAAAATTGTTTATTCATCATTCAAAACCTACTCTCTATACTTGTGTTTTCTCTATAAATTGTCACCAAATCTCTTTCCCTAGAGTTCAGTACACTTAGCTGTGTACTACTTTTGTATCTTCTATGATGTTATATCTTATTTTGTGACTTAAAAAAACTTGTATCTTTCTTCACTAAAAGATTCTGAACACTTTGAGGGTTGTGACCATGTGTCCCTAATAACTATCACAGTGCCTTTCATAGTTACTTTTTAGTTTTCTTTTTAAAAAGTTTTTCCATAAGTTACTGAGGTACAGGTGGTATTGGGTTACATGAGAAAGTTCTTTAGTGGTGATATGTGAGATTTTGGTGCACCCATTACCCGAGCATTATATACTGCACCATACTGGTAGTCTTTTATCCCTCTCTCCCTTCCCTTTCTTCCCCTCAAGTTCTCAAAGTTCATTGTATCATTCTTATGTCTTTCTGTCCTCATAGCTTAGCTCCCACATATCAGTGAGAACATGCAATGTTTGGTTTTCCATTCCTGAATTATTTCACTTAGAATAATAGTCTCCAGTCTCATCCGGGTCCCTGCAAATGCTGTTAATTCCTTTTTATGGCTGCATAGTATTCTATCATATATATATATAGCACAGTTTCTTTATTTGTTGTTTGATGGGCATTTGGGTTGGTTCCATGATTTTACAATTGTGAATTGTGCTGCTATAAACATGCATGTGCAAGTATGTTTTTCAGATAATGACTTCTTTTCCTCTGGGTAGATATCCAGTAGTGGGATTGCTGGACCAAATAGTAGTTCTACGTTTAGTTCTTAAAGGAGTTTTCATGCTGTTTCCATGGTGGTTGTACTAGTTTATATTCTCACCAGCAATGTAGAAGTGTTCCCTGTTCACTGCATACATGCCAACATCTGCTTTTTGGGTTTTTGATTATGCCATTCTTGCAGGAGTAAGGTTAGGTATTGCACTGTGGTTTTGATTTGCATTTCCCCAATCATTAGTGATGTTGAGCTTTTTTTTTATATGTTTGTTGGCCATTTGTATATCTTATTTTGAGAATTGTCTATTCATGCCATTAGCCCACTTTTCAATGGGATTGTTAGGTTTTTTTTCTTACAGATTTGTTTGTGTGCCTTGTAGATTCTGGATATAGGTCCTTTGTCAGATGTGAAGATTTTCTCCCACTCTGTGAGTTGTCTGTTTACCTTGCTGATCATTCCTTTTTCTGTGCAAAAGCTCTTTAGTTTAATTAGGTCCTGGCTATATATTTGTTTTTATTTCATTTGCGTTTGGGTTCTTGGTCATGAAATCCTTGCTTAAACTAATTTCTAGATTTTCATAATTTCACATCTTATTCAAAGCATCCTGTTTGTTACATTTTCAGTATCTGCTTGATATTGTTGGATCAGGTCTTAGGTTTAAGTCCTTAATCCATCCTGAGTTGATTTTTGTATAAGGTGAGAGATGAGGATCCAGTTTCATTCTCCTACATGTGGCTAGCCAACTATTTGTTGAAAAGGGTTTATTTTATCCACTTTGTTTCTGTTTGCTTTGTTGAAGATCAGCTGGCTGTAAGTATTTGGGTTTATTTCTGGGTTCTCTATTCTGTTCCATTGGACTGTGTGCCTATTTTTATACAGTACCATACACATCCCATGCTCATGGATGGGTAGAATCAATATTGTGAAAATGACCATACTGCCAAAAGCAATGTACAAATTCAGTGCAGTCCCCATCAAAATACCACCATTATTCTTCACAGAATTAAAAAAAAAAAAAAAAAACAATTCCAAACTCCATATGTAACCAAAAAAGAGCCCACACAGCCAAAGCAAGACTAAGCAAAAATAACAAACCTGGAGGCATCACACTGCTTCATTTCACAGTATACTATAAGGCCATAGTCCCCAAAATAAGTGTTTAAATGTACTTACTTTCATTTGCATGCCCTTTTCTGCACTGTTAAAGGTTCATTCAACAGACAATTTTCTTCCTTTCTGATGACTATGGATTTATGGTACCTATGGACTGAATGAAACTTATTGGGGTGAAATATCCTTAAATTATGTTGTTAGTTTATGTGTTTATTCTACTCTTAAAAGAGTTTATTAGAAGTTTATTCTACACTTCACTTTTGTGTAGTCTGCTTTATCATGGATAAACCTGCTTTGTGGGGGTATAAATTTCCTTCTAGAATGATGAAATAAGAATATCAGGAGTATCAGAGTTCAGCTAAGTTCTCTGCCTCTCTGCTGACTGAAACTAGATTCTATTACAGAGAGCATCAATCATGGCCTGAGGTACTCATGGTTTATTGCATGTAGGAGGACATGTAATCTCGTATATGTTGTTGTTTCATGTTCTGCAGCCTTTTGCTTCTCTTGATAGCCGACCCATTTTCGTAAACAAGGGAACAGGAGTGGTTGAAGCTATGGTTGCTCTTTGTAGTTTAGACATAGTAGAGTCATGACCTATATCCCAATCCCATTTTAAAACTTTATTTGCAATTGTAAACTAACAGTATTAAACAGATACTGAAAATGTATCAAACTGGATGCTTTGAATAGGTTTTATTCACAGGGTTTGAATAAACCTGTTTTGAATAGGTTTTATTCACAGGGTTTGATTGCACAGTAGACTTTCATTTACTAGATTGGCAAATGTCTGATGTGTTAGGACTTAATAAACTTGGATTACTCTTCCTTCCCTCAGGTTAACACTTTAAATTATTTGTTCATAAAATATAATTCATATTTGGAAAAATCAATCCAATTTGCTCTATTGTGTTTTCTTCACTTACATTATATACAGTTATTTTATTTGTGGATACAAATCTTTTAAGAGTAGAATAAACTCATAAACTATGTCAGAATTGTAAGGTGCCAAGTATCCATGATTTTAACTAATTTTGTCACATTTTAAAGTGTTGTGTGTTGTTATCTAAATTCTTTTTATCAGCAGATAACTCCTGCCTGGGATATGTATGTTGTAGAGTATTAATAAATACCATTATTCATGTATTAAACCTTTATTTTTCAGCTCTTGATTCTGCACAGAGTGGTCGGTCTACCAGTTACTCTCCAAGGCCAACAGACAGCAGTTGCAGTTGCAGTTCAGATTTGGTAAGTTATGTGTGTTTTGCTTATTAATTTATGCTATATTAATAATTGTTTTTCTCATAGTCTAGCTTTCCCTTATAAAAATGTTGAGTCAATATATAGTGGAAATAAAAAATTAATATAAACAAAAATAGTAACAAAAGTAAATAAAAACATGTACAACTATTTAAAAACATAGGAAAGAAAAATGTAAATAAAAATGTAAAATGAAAATGTAAATGAATACCATTCCTCACATTTATAAAAATAATGCTTTTATTGCTATTTACAAAACACTTTTTATCGACATATATATGTGTGTATACACACACACACACACACACACACACACACACACATTATGTGTGTACAGTTTATCCTTGAACAATACAGGGGTTAGGGATGCTGCCCAGTCAAAAATCTGAGTAAAACGTTTGATTCCACAGAACTTAACTATTAATAGCCTACTCTTAGCCAGAATCCTTACTGATAACATATGCAATTGATTAGCACATATTTTGCTTGTTGTATATATTATATACTGTATACAATAAATAAGCTAAAGAAAAGAAAATGTTACTAAGAAAGTTTTAGGACGAGAAGATATATTTACGATTTAAGTAGGAGTAGATCATCGTAAAAGTTGTAATCCTCGTCATCTTCACGTTGAGTAGGATGAGGAGGAGGAGGGAGGGGCAGTGTTGGTCTTGCTGTCTCATTGGTGTCAGAGGCAGAAGAGGCTGGAGGGCGTAGAATGTGTGGCAGGAGACGCAGGCACACTTGGTGTAACTTTATGGAAATATACCGTTATTTCTGTCTGACTTTTGATTTTTTGTTTCTCTAGTATGTTTTCACATGGTACCAGTCCTTCTTCTACTGTTTACTTTAGTTTCACAGCCTGTGTCATAGAAGGGTAGAAGGGTCTGTGTCATAAAAGAAGCCAAAAGGATCTTGAGTAATCAACACTTCTGCCAGATTATCTGTTTACTGGCACTGCTTCTTTTATGTCTTCTTCCTTGTTATCTATAACTGGTTGTTAAGTATTCATCTCCATCAAGTTGTCTTCTGTTAATTCCTCTGGTGTTGTGTCTGTTAGCTCTTTAATTTTTCTAAGCTCCATTGAAACCCTTCACCTTTCACCTTTTTTTTTGCTATATCCACAATCTCTTTCGTGATTTTCTTGATGACCTCTTGTAAACTTTATGAAGTCGTGTTAGACATCTGGAACAGTTTTCTCCTACAGGGATTTCTTTTCTGAGTCTTGATGACTTTCATGGCTTTTTCTGTAACAGTAATGGCATCTTGAATGGTATAATCCTTCCAGACTTTTATGATGTTCTCCCTCTTGGGTTCTTTTCCATTTCATTGACCATCCTTCCCATAGAGCACAATGTATAATGAACCTTAAAGGTCAATGTGACCCCCTGATCTAGAGGCTGAAGATATGCCTGGAAACACATAAACTACTTTAATGCCTTTGGTGTCGAACTCATGGGATTCTGGGTGGCCATGGGCATTGTGAATATCAAAATAACTTTAAAAGGCATTCCCTTATTGGAAAAGCACTTACTGATTTCAGGGACAAAGCATTGATGGAACCAATTCAGAAAAAGCGTTCTTGTTTTCCAAGCCTTCTTGTGTTACCAAGAAACTAGCAATTGGTGTTTATCTTTTCGTTCAAAGCTTGAGGGTTAGCAGCGTTATAGATAAGGGCAGTCTTGGTCATAAACCTGACTGCATTAGACAAAACAGTAGAGTTAGCCTATCCAATCCTGCCTTAAATTCTGGTGCTTTCTTCTCTTTCTTACTAATAAATATCCTATGTGGCATTTTTTTTTTCCTGGAGTAGGACACTTTTGTTTCCATTAAAAACTTCTTTAGACAGATACCCTTTTTCCTCAGTGATTTTCTTTAATGGAATCTGGAAATGTCTCTGCTGCTTCTTGGTCCACAGAAGCTCCTTCTCCTATTACCTTTACATTTTTTAAGCAAAACCTATTTCTAAAATTATCAAACCATCTTTTGCTGGCATTAAATTCTCCAATGTTAGATCCTTCACCTTCCTTTTAAGTTGTCATAAAATGGCTTCACAAATCTTGGATCATATTAGAGTCTAAAGGTATGCCTTTCTCATAGCAATCCTGCACCCAAATAAAAACTACATTTTTAATACAACATTAAAAGATATTTCACAAAAAGTACATTTTCCTTCACAAGTTTCCTTTTCTTTTTTTTAAAGAACTAAGATTTAACTTTTACTAGGGTATGTATAAACTCATGCAAATGAGGCCTTAGGAAGGAGGGGTTGACTGTCTTTCAGTAGTGTGTTCTCAACACTATATTACAGTGTTCTCTATTTGTTAGCAAGTTTCATTTCCTGAAGTAAAAGAGCAAGTAATGCATCTCTAAAGGATCCTGCTTAGATTTACCTTTTAAATCTGTATGCAGAAACATATTATGATAAGTACTTATGAACAAAGGTAAGAAAATCACTTAGGTGGGCATGGTGGCTCATGCTTGTAATTCCTGCATTTTGGGAGACTGAGATGGCCAATTGCTTGAACCCAGGAGTTCGTGACCAGCCAGGGTAACATGGTAAAAACAAATACAAAAAATTAGCTAGACATGGTGGCAGGCACCTATGGTCACAATTACTTGAGAGGCTGAGATGGGAGAAACACCTGAGCCTGGGAGGTTGAGGTTGCAGTGAGCTGATTGTGTCACTGCAATCCACCCTGAGCAATGGAGTGAGACTTTGTCTCAAAAAAAAATTCACTCAATAACATGTTGTCAACACTAGATTATAAGATTATCTATTTGTTAAACAGTTCAATTCTTTGAAAGAATATAACTCATTGTATCACTAAAGAAACATGTTTAGATTTAACTTTTAAATTTATTTTTATTGATGTATAATATTTGTATATATTTAATGGGGGTATGTGATGTTTTGTTACATGACTCGAATGTGTAATGATCAAGCGAGAGACTTTAGGATATCCATCACCTCTAATATTTATTTTTCTGTGTTGGAACCATTTCAAGACTTATCTACTAGCTATTTTGAAATATACATATTTTTTAAACTGTAGTCACCCTAATCTGCTATTAAACATTAGAACTTATTCCTTCTAACCATATGTTTGTACCCATTAACCAACCTCTTTTCATCTCTCCCACCCCCTGACACCCACACCTTTCCCAGTCTCTGGTATCTCTATCATTCTACTCTCAACCTCCATGAGATCAACATTTTAGTTCCCATATGTGAGTGAGAATATGCCATATTTGTCCTTCTGTACATGATCCTTATGCTGGATTTATATATCTTAAAATTACAGAAAACTGCAGCTGCAGATCCCAATTTATAGTACATGCCAAGCAGTGCAAGCAGTGCAAGCAGTTAATGAATGTCATGACTTTTTTCTGCCTCTTGGAAGTACTGCCAGCATCATTAGTGGCATTTTATGTGGCTCCCCTGATGTTATTCAAGGTGTACATTATTGCACTAAACATAGTGAAAAATATGCAGGAACCACAAGAGATCACTTTTTACCATAATATGCAATTTACTGGAGAGACCACAATGCATTAGGGTGTGGCTATGAAATTATTACAGTAGTACAGTGTGTGCTACAGTTAGTTTTATGCAGTCATGATAGAATACTGCATATTTGTTTACACTTCTCTATGTTTGTTTACATTTGTCTTGGTTATAAATGTGCCACTTATGGCCTGTGTTTATGTGCATAAGTTTTGTTAAATTTTAACTTTTCATGATAGACTCATGTATATTTTACAGTCATAAATTATAATAATATCTACATATATTTTAAGCATTCATGATATACTTAACTTTTTCTTATGTTTTTTGAGATTTCTCAAATTGTCACAAATCTTCAGAAAGTTTTCTAATATATTTATTAAAGAAAAATGCACATGTAAGTGGACCTGTGCAGTTCAAATCTGTGTTGTTCAAGGGTCAAATGTGTATACACACATGGTATATAATATATAAGATACATATAGATAAATTTTGTTTCTTTTAAGATGCTTTTTAAAAGAACCCATTCACAGTAATTAGAAATGTAAAATAACCAAGAAAAGATTTAAAAATAAGGGCTTTAGGTTTAGATGTAGAAAAGTGTAAAATGTTACTGAAAACTGAAACTGGAATAATTGGAGTGACATAGTGTATTCTGAGTGGGAGTTCTCCATTGTTGATACATCACATGTTTAAATGGAATTCTTCATTCACTCTTTCATGTTCATTTAATCTATCTTTTGTCCCTAATTCATCATCCAAGCAGCTCTTGCTAAAGACACCAATGACTTCTGTGTTGCTAAATTCATTGGATACTTTTGAATCTATCTCACAAGAACTCATAATATTTGTAGAAATGATTATTTTTAAAGAACATTTTAATTCTTCACTTTGTGATAACACATTGTCTTGTTTTTCTTCATACTTCTCTGAATGCTGCTTTATGCCTCTGCCTACTTTTCCTCTACTCTTCCCTCTATATAAATGTTGTAATGTTTAGAGTTTCACACAGGACCATCTTCTTCT
The DNA here is from genome assembly GCA_963574635.1 of Cheracebus regulus. Lineage (NCBI taxonomy): Eukaryota > Metazoa > Chordata > Mammalia > Primates > Pitheciidae > Cheracebus > Cheracebus regulus. The sequence goes on from CAUYQU010075119.1 coordinate 47,550, forward strand.
TCTGTTAATCTGCACTCTAAACCTTAGATGATGTTACAGACTCCAATGTTTTTTTTTTTGTATGTCTACATGATGACAGTTCTTAACCTAATCTTTATTTAGATGTCCAATTTTCCATTGAACATATTTTTGATATTTCACAAAAATCTCCATTTCTTCATTCCTCAAACTGAATAACCCTGGTCTTCTCCACAAATGAGTTTTTCTGACATTTCCCATTATCAGTAGATTCCTTTTCTGTCTACCGACATGTTCATGTCAGAAACTTAGTACTTCACTTCATCCTTTCTTTCTTGTCTATCTCCTTCAACCAGTTCATTCTGACACTTCATCCAATCAGGTCGATGTTTTGTCTTGAACTATTTTTGTGGTTGTTGCCTAAGAAATCTGTCTACTATCACTCTTGACCCACTTTCTTCTTGTTAGCAACTATCATGATCTTTTGCAAACATAAATTGAATCATGTTATTTTCATATGTAACTCTTCAGTGGATTCCTATTTTACTTTAGCTTCAATATCCTTTACAGTGACTACCGGCCATGTGCGACATGACCCTGGCTAACACTTTTAATTTCTTATAGCGTTCTCCCTCTCTCATCCTGCCGCACATTACTGACATTTCACTTTCCTTAGCTTTTCAGTGTCTTTTCTGCTTCAGATCTTTTGTACAGTCTGTTTCCTCTACCTTACTCTTACTCATCCTTCAGGTCTCATCTTAAATATGTCACTTATTAGAAAAGTCCCTCATTGGCTCCCCACTCTAATTAGGCCTGTAAGTTATATGTTCAAAGTGCCTAATATTAGTTCTTCATGACACTTTTCTCAAATTATAATTATATTTGCAAGTGTATGATTATTTGACTAATGTCATTTCTACCCATCAGAATGTCTGCTCCAAGAGGGTCACATTATAGACGCTAAACGAATATTTGTTTGAATAAATGAATGCATTGAGCTTGTGTGCTCAGCCAGTTTTAATGCCTTTTGATATGCTTACTTTTGATGTTTCAATGTCAATCAGCTAAAGCCTATACTCCATTTTATATTTAGTTTTTTATATTAACTTTGCATTTTTAGCCTGAGTAATCAACACTTTAAGATTTTCATTAAAAGAGTATTTTTGTTAATTCATTAATTAAGGGAATTTTTTCACAAAGTTTGAAAAAATTATTCTTAGAAAATTAAAATCTAGACGTATTAAAATGTTCTTAGTTTGACTTTTTATATAACAGTTGAGATATGTATTGCTACTTAACTTTTCTGTTTATTTGATATCCTATTAGCTGATGTTCTTCTTATGTTATCTTCTTAAGATATATATCTTAATATGTATATTAAATATACAATCTTAAATTGTAAATAATATATAATAAATTATAAGTAATATATATTAAATATACATTATTTAATACATATGTATTTTTATATATTATATGATATATATTTCATTGGACTGGGCCCATAAAACATACGCAAATAGTTATTTTTTACTTAATGAGTTAATTAATAACTGAACAGGTTATATGTATTAGCTGTTCCCTTCAAAGGTATTGCTTCAACTCCACTCTTCTTAAGTAGAGGAAGAGTGTGCTGCATATCGTTTCTTTTGTGTGAAAGGGTAGAGAGATGATATAGCCTACGATTAGAGGGGCTGATAAAAGAAAAAAGTTCCCTTCTCCTTTTTACCTTTTTTGCACTTTTACTACAAATATTATTGTTATTGCTATTTTAAAGTTCATGACTTCCTGGGAGGTATGGCAGATTATTGGTTGAAGACTCTTTGATGATAAACCTGCTTTGAGTTGTAACTTGCCAAACTGTCTTCTGTATTTAGAAAATTTCTATTGTAGGGATTTTAAGAATGTATACTTGAAAGTGATTGAATGTATTTTTTAAATTTAAGCATGGTTTATAGCAAAATTATTAATTTTTTTAGCTATCTGAAGATGAAGATCAAATATCGCAGCAAATGGAAGATTCAAATAGGATGCCCATCAAAACGAAAGAAACAACTAATAATTTTTATGTAGAAAGGATGGAAAAACTTTCAGGTGATAGGATTGTTAAAAACAATAACAAAATTCATAAACAGAATGAGAATTTCTACCAGTTCTCAGGGAAATGTAATACAGATCAGTTTCCACAGTCACAGTGCAATTCAGCACACATCTTGCAAAACAAAACCAGTAATAACTGCATTCTGCAGGTTATACGATGTGATGTAGGGATACAAACAGAGAGTGAATCTGTAATGGAGGAAAAATTAGATGCTGCCATACAGTGTAATCTAATTTCAAAATGTACATGTAGAAGTAATGTTTCTCTTTGCAACCTTGAAAGGTGCAGTGAAAGTATTAAGGCAGATACCACTGGAGGGCAGGAAATCCTTAAGGACAAGTAATATTCTAAAATCTCTACCTAGGATGTAGAATTTCACTTGCCATTAAAAAGCAATAGTAAATGTTGAAAATTTCATTAACATGGTAAGAAATGAGAAAATTAAGCACAAGCTGACAGTGTTCAGAGAGTATATTCATGGTTCATGTTAAAACATTTTAATATTATTAATGTATGTATTTAACTTTTATATAGACATTTCATTAATAACTTTGGTATATGGCAGATTTTTTAGAAAATAATAGTAAATTTACTAGCATTCTTATGTATATTCAGTATATTATAATGATATGCTGTTATTTATGGGTTAAAAATGTGCTTAATTGCTTTCTTCCTTGTTGCATTTATTTTAATATTCTTTGTAATTACATCTTCTGGCAAAAATGTTGTCTTTCAAGATTTTAAGATGGAAAGCAATACCTAATATATTTTATGTCCTCGTTATAATAATTTTGTTAGCCATTTCTCTTTAATATTTCATTCCCATTTAATTCTAGCATTAATGTATAGATAATATATATATCTTCTCTTGCATGACATAGTTGTCTTTGTTGGTGCTGGTGTTAATTCACAGGAAATGTCCTATAGGATTAAAAGATGTTTTAATTCTTTTATAAAAGAATTGTTTGAAATTGAAAAATAATGATTTATGTTATTAATTTTAATGATACTAAGATTCTTTTCATAAATATAACAAGATGTCTTATTTCTAAAATATAGGCTTTGTTTCTAACACAACACTGACTTTGTATCAAGATTTAAATGTTTGTATTCTTTCAAGGTACACAGCAGAGGGCATTCCAATATCTAACTGAACCCCAAATCAAATTGTTAGAGGTTTCTGTGCCTTTAAAGAAAACAATGGTTTTGTGTTACATTTTTATATACAGATATATCACTCAAGAGTGTGTTTTGCAGAGGTGATTTGAGGCCTAGCAATTTAGAAACACCAATTGCTAAAGTAGCAATCTTCAGATTTTTAGCTAGTTTTAGGAAGGTTTTTTTTAGCTGCCTGACAGAGTACAATAAGCTGCTAAGTATTTTCTTCCAGCTTAATGATCAACTTATGAAAGGGGAATATAATTATCTGATATATGTATGCTGATAGTTTTTCAAAAGGCCAGATTTTTATCCTGATACTGCATCAAAGGTACTCCATTGTGGATTGATTATCCTGAGCATTATTTTGAAAAATACTGCACTGTATAGCAGTGAAGACTGATACATAGAAAAAGAAGACTCTATATGGATGACAGTAGAATAAACTTGAGCTGTGAATCTTGGGTTGGTTTCAAGTATCAAATCAACTGATTTTTTCCAAATATCCATCAAAGCCTAGCAATACTGAAAGTACGTTAATTACAGAAGTTCACACCTAGTTCTGTTTTTATCAATATCATAATGTAGCAGTTAAGCTCAGTAAGCTGAAGAATTTCAGGGCTTTAAAAAATGCAGGGACCACTCATGGTGAGAGCAGAGGAAGGTGCAGTGCAGTAAAGAATTTAATCTTGCCCCCAAAGAGGTCTTGCCATTGCCCTTGGCTTCTGGGAGGTAACCTCGAAGCCCTTGGAATGTCATGGCTAATGAATGTCTTTATTTGCCTGGGAAGCCTGGGCCAATTTCGTTAGTAACAATATGATTTAGGATGGAGACATTGAGTAAAGCAATAACAGCTTGCCTTCTTAAGGGGTCAGAAACTGAGATTGGATACCACTGTGTTTGAGCCCCAGTAAAGACTTTAAATATCAAGGCTTAGGTGAACCTCCCTGGTTGGCAATACTTCATGTGAATTGTGACAGTCATTGCCAGGAAAGTAATACTGTGCATGACTCCATGAGAGAGGATGACTAAAAACTCCCCATTTGTTATTTTCCTAGACTCTGTCCTATGTGTTTCTTCTCTTGGTTGATTTTAACTGGTTTCCTTTTCCTGTAATAAACCATAACTGTGAATATAATATCTTTGACTGTGTTTTGTGAGTCCTTCTAATGAATTACCAAATCTGAGGGTGGTCTTGGAACCCACAGACTTGCTGTTGGTATCAGAAGTAAAGGCAGTTTTATGGACTTATCCCTAACTTCACAATTGCTAATTCCTTAGATGCTTTAAGGAGATAAATATATTCAGGGTGAAAAGTGAATATAGATTTGCACAATAAGCCATCTTATGTAATTATAACATACTTCTGAAAATGCATTACTGGTTTGGACTATGTCTTCGTGAAATCATTTGATGAAAATGTAAATAAAAAGCAATTGAAATAGATGTTATTTTTCACTCCATGTTTGTAATTTAATGTTTATAAAGCAGAGTAAATTCTAGCTAAGTTATATCCAGATGAAACAAAATGAAAACTTAATGATTCTGCACACATTTCTATTGTAAACTGCCAATCAGAATGACTTCAGATAAGAGAGTACATATTCAGTAAGAGCTAATGCTATACAGTATTGTGCTGGAGTTGGTGTTTAACCATATTTGTGAAACAGTACATTGTTTTGGTCCACAACAACTCTAGAAAGTTTCTATCTGTAATAAGATGAGAGGATATCTTTAGGGGTAGTTTCATGTAATTTACTTTTAAAGCATGTATAACAATTGTAATTTATTTATAATTTCTTGGTTAATGTTTATTTTCCTCCATGACAAGGTAGCAGTATAGCAAATGCTGTCTGTGCCCTGCTGACATTTCCTGGGCATCCCCCATTTTCATACATGCCAGCCTGACTTGCAGCTGCCAGTGCATGACTCGATTCCTAAGGGGTTTCTTTTGGCTGCTGATACCTCTTCTGCCTAGGAGGAGGCAGATGGAAGTACCAAAGTGTTAATGCTGTTTGAGCACAGTTGTTTAAAACAATAACTGAATAGGAATTTGTGAATGAATACTTCTCCCTTGCCTCCTGAGCAGGATAAGACTTTGAAAGTGTGTTCTACAACTCTGCTTCCTCAAAAGTATCCACTGACCGGTAATGGTAGCATCAGTACTGGTTGGGAACTGGTTAGAAATTAAAATTTGTGGAACCCACCCCCAGATTACTGAATCAGAGTCTCAGGCAGTAGGTCCTGGAATCTGTAGAGTGATGCCTGTGCTCTCTCATGTTGGAAAATCCTATTCCTGTTGAGTTCCTCAGAAGAATTAACCTTAAGTTGCTCACAGTGGTAACTTGCTTAATAACACACACTTGATTACTTTCCTTCTTTTCCTGTCTGTCTCCTTTCCCACTTCCATGTGTTTCTTGAGTTCATACCCCAAACAAACTATATGTACATGATTCCTTGTCTCATAGTTTGTTTTTGGGGCAAGTCAAATTAAGACAGGCAGAGACTGTGGCAAGTAGATGAATAAATTGGCTTTATAGGTATATCTAAAAGGTTAACCTTGCTAATCTTTGCAGTTTTACCATTCTCTAGTCTCAGCCTTCTGCTGAAAATTTAGTATGTAAGTGAAGTGGCATATGAGGTACAAGTAAAGAGATAATTTGTGAAGTGAAATATACATATAAGGATAAATTATCAAGAATGCCAGAAGAGAAAAGAAATAGAAAATATGAAAGAGTGTTAGTTAAATAATAAGGACAGAATGAGAAGCTTTATGTGTTTAAATGAAGTACCACAGTATAGGAGAGAGAAAGAGTAGAGGCATAATTTGAAGAGATAATAGCTGAGAATTTTTCCAGAATTGATCTTTTATATAATCTACAGATTCAGGAAGACCAGCAAATTCCAAGTGGGATTTAAAAAACTGAAATATATATTCTAGTCCCAACATAATAAAATGACGGAGGCTCAAAGTCAAATGAAAAACAGAAAGCCACTGAAGAGAAAGACTACTTTCTTAGAAAAGAAAAGACAGCTACAGTGTCAGATGACTCACTAATAGCAATGATGGAAGCCAAAAGACAGTGTAATAATAGCTTCCAAATGCTGATAGAAAATAATTGTCATTCCAAAATTGTGTTTCCAGCCCTAGCTTTGAAATTACAAAAGTAGCCACTACTAGCATGAAGGATCTGCTTCTGTAGGATTTGGTGACTTATATTTAGGGTCTTTATATTATATATAGATAAGCACTTTCTCTTTCACTGTACGAAAGGTTTTTCCTGATTGTATCTCTGTTTGCTCTTCAACCCATATGTTCAACCATTTTCTTATTTCTTATATGTCTTTAGGCCTTTCTAGAGACTTCCTAGCACTTGAAATGGCTTTGGCTACAGGCATTTGTTTTATTTTTGCAGTGTTGTCTCTGTTGGTCTACAGTGTGTATCCCTTTATGTCTGTTACTCGAGAGATACCACGTGTTTTCTCATTTCTTTCAAAAGGCTTTATTTCAAGCTACTCTTTAATACTTAATTCTTCTCATGCACTGCTTGACATTTTAAAATCAGGACGCATAGGCATATTTAGGAAATTGAGTGACTATGTATATTTTATATGTATATAATATATATCATAAGCTATATATAATCATATAATTGATATCTATAAATGTCTACAATGTGAAAGAATGGCAAGACACAAACTTATGAGATAATACACACAGTAAATTGAGGTAGCTGGTAGGTGTCTGAGGGGTGTGTGTGTGTTCATTTTGTGTATTATGTGGTTCAGTTCTGATGGGCACAGGTTTGTGTGTTCACCTGGTGTTTCTTATGGGCACAACTGCATATCAGCCAGTGTGATACTTGTGTTATGCTCAGATTGTTTCCAAATATGTAGTCATGTGCAAACAAATTTGCCTTTTCAAAACAACTTGGACCAGCAAAACTATTTTCCCAGTCTGTATTATCTTTTAATTTTCTTTTTTAAAAATTATTTACTATACCTTAAGTTCTGGGATACAGGTGCAGAATGCACAGGTTTGTTACATAAGTTATACATATGCCATGGTGATTTGCTGCACCCATCAACCCATAATCTACATTAGGTATTTCTCCTAATGCTCTCCTTCCCCTAGTCCCCCACTCCCTGACAGGCCCTGGTGTGTGATGTTCCCCTCCCCTGTGTCCATGTGTTCTCATTGTTCAACTCCCACTTCTGAGTGAGAATATGGAGTATTTGGTTTTCAGTTCTTGTGTCAGTTTGCTGAGAATGATGGTTTCCGGCTTCATCCATGTCCCTGCAAAGGACATGAACTCATCCTTTTTTATGGCTGCATAGTATTTCATGGTGTATGTGTGTCACATTTTCTTTATCCAGTCTACCACTGATGGACATTTAGATTGGTTCCAAATATTTGCTATTGTGAATACTGCTGCAATAAATATAGATGTTCATGTGTCTTTATAGCAGAATGATTTACAATCCTTTGGGTATATTCCCAGTAATGAGATTGCTGAGTCAAATGGTATTTCTGGTTCTCAGTCCTTCAGGGATTGCCACAATGTCTTCCACAATGGTTGAACTAATTTACACTCCCACCAACAGTGTAAAAGCGTTTCAGTTTCTTCACATCCTCTCCAGCATCCATTGTTTCCTGACTTTTTAATGATCTCCATTCTAACTGGCATGACATGGTATCTCACTGTGGTTTTGATTTGGATTTCTCTAATGATCAGTGATGATGAGCTTTTTTTCATAGGTTTGTTGGTTGCCTAAATGTCTTCTTTTGAGAAGTGTCTTTTCATATCCTTTGGCCACTTTTTGATGGTTTTTTTTTTTCCTTGTAAATTTGTTTAGGTTATTGTAGATTCTGGATATTAGCCCTTTGTCAGTTGGATAGATTGCAAAAATTTTCTCCCATTCGTAGGTTGCTTGTTTACTCAGATGATAATTTATTTTGCTGTCCAGAAGCCCTTTCGTTTAATTAGATCTCATCTATTTTGGCTTTTGTTGTCATTGCTTTTGGTGTTTTAGTCATGAAGTCCTTGTGCATGCCTATGTCCTGAATGTTATTGCCTCAGTATTCTTCTAGGGTTCTTGTGGTTTTACATCTTACATTTAAGTATTTAGTCCATCTTGAGTTAATTTTTGTATAAAGTGTAAGGAAGGGATCCAGTTTCAGTTTTCTGCAGATGGATAGCCAGTTTTCCCAACACCATTTAGTAAATAGGGAATTCTTTCCACATTGCTTGTTTTTGTCAGGTTTATCAGAGATAAGATGGTTTTAGATGTGTGGCATTAATTCTGAGGCCTCTGTTCTGTTCCATCGGTCTACATATCTGTTTTGGTACCAGTACCATGCTGTTTTGGTTACTGTAGCTCTGTAGTATAGTTTGAAGTCAGGTAGCATGATGCCTCCAACTTTGTTCTTTTTGCTTAGGATTGTCTTGGCTGTACAGTCTCTTTTGGTTCCATATGAAATTTAAAGTAGATTTTTCAAATTCTGTGAAGAAAATCAGTGATAGCTTGATGGGGGGAGATAGCATTGAATCTGTAAATTACTTTGGGCAGTATGGCCATTTTCACAATACTGATTCTTATCCACGAGCATGGAATGTTTTTTCATTTGTATCCTCTCTTATTTCCTTGAGCAGTGGTTTGTAGTTCTCCTTGAAGAAGTCCTTCACATCCCTTGTAAGTTGTATTCCTAGGTATTTTATTCTCTTTGTAGCAGTTGTGAATGGGAGTTCACTTATGATTTGGCTCTCTTGTTTGTTATTAGTTGTATAGGAATGCTTGTGATTTTTGCACATTGATTGTGTATTCTGAGACTTTGCTGAAATTGCTTATCAGCTTAAGGAGATTTTAGACTGAGAAGATGGGGTTTTCTAAATATACAATCATGTCATCTGCAAACAAACAATTTGACTTCCTCTCTTCCTAACTGAATATACTTTATGTCTTTCTCTTGCCTGATTGCTCTGGCCAGAACTTCTAATACCATGTTAGCTAGGAGTGGTGAGGGAGGGCATCCTTGTCTTGTGCTGGTTTTCACAGAGAATGATTCCAGTTTTTGCCCATTCAGTATTATATTGGCTGTGGGTTTGTCATAAATGGCTCTTATTATTTTAGATACATTCCATAAATATCTAATTTATTGAGAGTTTTTAGCATAAAGAGCTGTTGAATGTTATCAAGGGCCTTTTCTGCATCCATTGAGATAATCATGTGGTTTTTGTCATTTGTTCTGTTTATGTGAAGGATTGTATTTATTGATTTGCGTATGTTGTACCAGCCTTGTATCCCAGGGATGAAGCTGATTTAATAGTGATGAATAAGCTTTTTGATGTGTTGCCGCATTTGGTTTGCGGCATTTTATTGAGGATTTTCACATCGATGTTCATCAGGGATATTGGCCTAAAATTATTTATTTTTAGTTATGTCTCTGCCAGGTTTTGGTATCAGGATGACACTGGCCTCATAAAATGAGTCAGGGAGGAGTTCCTCCTTTTCTGTTGTTTGGAATAGTTATTATGAAGAAATGGTACTAGCTCCTCTTTGTACCTCTGGTAGAATTTGGCTGCAAATCCATCTGTTCCTGGGAGTTTTTTGGTTGGTATGCTATTAATTGCTGCCTCAGTTTCAGAAGTAATTATTGGTCTAGTCAGGGATTCAACTTCTTCCTGGTTTAATCTTGGGAGGGTGTATGTATTCAGGAATTTATCATTTCTTCTAGAGTTTCTAGTTTATTTGTGTAGAGGTGTTTATACTATTCTCTGATGGTATTTCTGTGGGATCAGTGGTGATATCCTCATATCATTTCTTATTCCATCTATTTGATTCTTCATTCTTTTCTTCTTTATTAGTCTGGCTAGTGGTCTGTTTTGTTAATCTTTTCAAAAAACCAGCATCTAGATTCATTGATTTTTTTTTGAAGGGTTTTTTGTGTTTGTCTCCTTCAGTTCTGCTCTGGTCTTAGTTATTTCTTGTCTTCTGCTAGCTTTCGAATTTATTTGCTCTTGCTTCTTTGGTTCTTTTAATTGTGATGTTTAGAGTGTCAATTTTAGATCTTTCCTGCTTTGTCCTGTGGGCATTGGTGCTATAAATTTCCTTCTAAACACTGCTTTAGCTGTATCCCAGAGATTCTGGTATGTTGTGGCTTTGTTCTTACTGGTTTCAATAACTTATTTCTGCCTTAATTTCATTATTCATTCAGGAGCAAGTTGTTCAGTTTCATGTAGTTGTGTGGTTTTGAGTGAATTTTTTAATCCTGAGTTCTAATTTCATTGCACTGTGGTGTGAGAGACTGTTTGTTATTATTTCCATTTGGCATTTGCTGAGTGTTTTACTCCTAATGAGGTGGTCAGTTTTAGAGTAAGTGTGATGTGGTGCTGAGAAGAATATGTATTTGTTGATTTGGGGTGGAGAGTTCTGTAGATGCCTATTAGGTCCACTTGTTCCAGAGGTGAGTTCAAGTCCTGGATATCCTTGTTAATTTTCTGTCTCATTGATCTGTCTAATACTGATAGTGGGGTGTTAAAGTCTCCCACTATTATTGTGTGGGAGTCTGAATCTCTCTGTAGGTCATTAAGAACTTGCTTTATGTATCTGGGTGCTCCTGTGTTGGGTGCATATATATTTAGGATAGTTAGCTCTTCTTGTTTCATCAATCTCTTTACCATTATGAATGTCTTTCTTTGTCTCTTATGATCTTTGTTGATTTAAAGTCTGTTTTATCAGAGACTAGCATTGCAACTGCTTTTTTTTTTCCTTTTGCTTTCCATTTGCTTGGTAAATATCTTCCATACCTTTATTTTGAGCCTACGTGTGTCTGCACATGAGATGGGTCTTCTGAATACAGCATACCGTGGGTCTTGATTCAATCCAATTTGCCAGTCTATGTCTTTTAATTGGGGCATTTAGCCTGTTTACGTTAAGTTTATATTGTTAGGTGTGAATTTGATCCTGTCATTATGATGCTAGCTAGTTATTTTGCCCATTAATTGATGCAATTTGTTCATAGTGTTGATGATCTTTACAATTTGGTATGTTTTTGCAGTGACAGGTGCTGGTTTTTCCTTTCCATATTTAGTGCTTCCTTTAGGAGCTCTTTTAAGGCAAGCCTGGTGTTGACAAAATCTCTCAGCATTCGCTTATCTGTAAACCATTTTATTTCTCCTTTGCTTCTGAAGCTTAGGTTGGCTGGATATGAAATTCTGGGTTGAAAAATTATTTAAGATTGTTGAATATTGGCCCCCCACTCTCTTCTGGCTTGTATGGTTTCTGCAGACAGATCTGCTGTTAGTCTAATGGCCTTTCCTTGTTGGTAACCTGACTGTTCTCTCTGGCTGCCCTTAACATTTTTTCCTTCAGTTCAACCTTGGTGAATCTGACGATTATGTCTTAGGGTTGCACTTCTTGAGGAGTATCTTTGTGGTGTTCTCTGTATTTCCTGATTTGGAATGTTGGTGTCTCTTGCTAGGCTGGGAAAGTTCTCCTGTATAATATCCTGAAGAGAGTTTTCCAACTTGGTTGCATTCTCCCTGTCACTTTCAGGTACAACAATCAAATGTAGGTTTGTTCTTTTCACATAGTCCCATATTTCTTGGAGGCTTTGTTCATGCCATTTTCATTATTTTTTCTCTAGTCTTGTCTTCATGCTTTATCTCATTGAGTTGATCTTCAATCTTTGATATCATTTCTTCCACTTGATTGATTCAGCTATTGATATTTGTGTATGCTTCACAATGTTTTTGTGCTGTGTTTTTCAGCTCCATCAGGTCATTTATGTTCTTCTGTAAACTGGTTATTCTAGTTAACAATTCCTCTAATTTTTTTTCAAGGTTCATTGCTTTCTTGCATTTGGGTTAGAACAGCTCCTTTAGCTTGGAGGAGTTTGTTATTACTCACCTTCTGAAGCCTACTTCTGTCAGTTCATCAAACTCATTCTCATCCAGTTTTGTTCCCTTGGTGGCAAGGGGTTGTGATCCTTTGGAGGAGAAGAGGCCTTCCGGTTTTTGGAATTTTCAAACTTTTTGTGCTGGTTTTTCCTTATCTTTCTGCATTTATCTGCCTTTTGTCTTTGATGTTGGTGACCTGAAGATGGGGTTTATATGTGGGCATCCTTTTTGTTGATGTTGATGTTCTTCCTTTCTGTGTGTTAGCTTTTCTTGTAATAGGCCGCTCTGCTGCAGGTCTGTTGGAGTTTGCTGGAGGTCCACTATACGCCCTGTTTGCCTGGATATCACCAGTGGAGGCTGCAGAACAGCAAAGATTGTTGCTCATTTTTTCCTCTGGAAGCTTCCTCCTAGAGGGACACCTGCAAGATGCCAGCCAGAGCTCTCCAGTATGAGGTGTCTGTTGACCCCTGCTGGGAGATGTCTTCCAATCGGGATATACAAAGGGCAGGGACCCACTTGAGGAGGCAGTGTGTCCCTTAGCAGAGCTCGAGTGCTGTGCTGGGAGATCTGCTGCTCTCTTCAGAACCAGCAGGCAGGAATGTTTAATTTTGCTGAAGCCGCATGTACAGCTCCCTCTCCCTCCAGGTGCTCTGTCCCAGGGCAATGGGAGTTTGATTTATAAGTCCCTGACTGGGACCGCTGCCTTTCTTTCAGAGATGCTCTGCCCAGAGAGGAGGAATCTAGAGAGGAAGTCTAGCTATAGCGCCTTTGCTGAGCTGCAGTGGGCTCCACCCACTTAAAACTTCTTGGCAGCATTTTTTACACTGTGAGGGGAAAATTGCCTGCTCAAGCCTCAGTAATAATGGACGCCCCTCCCCTCACCAAGCTTGAGCATCCCATCCCATGTCAACTTCAACTTCAGACTGCTGTGCTGGCAGTGAGAATTTCAAGTCAGTGGATCTTAGCTTGAAGGGCTCCATGGGGGTGGGACCCACTGTGCCAGACCACTAGGCTCCCTGGCTTCAGTTCCCTTTCCAGTGGAGTGAATGGTTCTGTCTTGCTGGTGTTCCAGGCACCACTGGGATATGAACAAAACTCCTGCAGCCAGCTTGGTGTCTGCCCAAACGGCTGCCCAGTTTTGTGCTGGAAACTCAGTGCCCCAGTAGTACACTAGGGGAATTTCCTTAGGCATCTGAGGGAATTTCCTGGTCTGTGGGTTGTGAAGACTGTGGGAAAAGAATAGTATCTGGGCCAGAATCCACCATTCCTCACAGCACAGTCCCTCATGGCTTCCCTTCTTGGCTAGGGGAGGGAGTTTCCCGATCCTTGGTACTTCCCTGGCAAAGCACACCCCACCCCACTTCTGCTGGCTTTCTGTGGGCTGCACCCGCTGTCTAACCAGTCCTAATGTGATGAACCGGGTACCTCAGTTGGAAATGCAGAAATCACCTGTCTTCTGTGTCGATTTTGCTGGGAGCTGTAGACTGGAGCTGTTTGTATCCAACCATCCTGCCCAGGAATCATCTTTTAATTTTCTTAATAGTGTCTTTTGAAAAGGGCAAAAGTTTTAAAGTTTGATAAAATCAAATTTAACTTTTAAAAGTTATTGATTGTGATCACAGAAATTTTCTCCTGATTTTTCTTCTAGAAGCTTTGTATTTTTCGTTCTTATATTTGGTTCTATGATTCATTTTCAGCTAATTGTTGTGGTGTCTATAACATAGGGTTATTAGGGGTCTTTTAATGTTTTTTTTTTTTTTAGGTGTAAATATCCAGTTGCTCCAGCACTATTTGTTGAAAAGAGTACTCTTTCTTAAACAATTTTGCACTTTTATCAAAAATTAGTTGACCATACAAGTGTGTTTGAACTCTTTATTCTGTTTCATTGATTTATATATCTCTTCTTATGCCAATATCATACTGTCTTATTGTAGTGTAGCTACTGCTTCTTTTTCAAAATTGTTTGGGCTAGACTTGGTTGTCTGCATTTCCATAGGCATTTTTGGCTACAGCTTGTCAATTTCTACCAAAAATTCCTGGTTGGATTTTGATAAGAATTGTGTTGACCTGCTATCTCGATTTGGAGAAGGACTGATATCTTAATAACATTTAGTTTTATAATCAATGAATATGCTGTATCTCTTTATTTATTCAGGTTTTCTTTAATTTATTGCAGCAGTCTTTTGTCCAAAGTACAGCTTCTTGAGAAACATGAAAGTTATTTTAAGCCACTAAAGTTTGAGGAGTTTTTTTTTAACCCATAATAGATAATCGGGAACACTTTTTTTTGTAGCTGGGAGTGATGTGCTAGCATAACAAAACTGCAAAACATGTGGCTTTAGGACTAGGTGGTGGTCGAAGCTGGAAGAACCTTAAGATTGTTAGTTAAGGTCTAAGGGCCTTGAAGAGATTCTTAGTGTAACTATATGGCCCTTGAGGTGGCTCATATTTCACAATTTCCTTTAGTGAGGGCTGAAAGGAAATTAAAGATAATGTTATTGAAAGTTGGAAGGATTGGAATATTTATTACATAGTGACATAAAGTTCAACAGTATCACCTGAAGTAATATGGAAAATAGAAATAGAAAATGAGACTAGAAAATTATGCTGATTTTCAAGGAGAATGTTGATGATGTCTCCTGGTTTCTAGCTGCCTATTATAAAACAGCAAATGAGAGTGTTAAGCAACAGAAAGAACTTTAATGTATAAAGAAGCCAGAACTTGCTGGGATCAAAAATACAACTTTCTCATTGTAGTCTCTTCAGATGGCAAATGAGACTAAAATTAAGAAAAGCCTATTGGATGAAAGGTCAAATTTAGGACATTGTCATGAAAATAAGTAATAAAGATGATTTCAGGGGCATTATTGTACAACCTTTTGCAAAGATTTGAGGTAATATTTTTTATTTTTATTTTTTATTTATTTATTTATTTATTTTTTAGAATAAAAAGAATGAAAGAGAGAAAGAAAGAGGAAGAGATTTTAGAAAAAGAGAGAAAAGGAGAAAGAAACAGCAAAAGAAAGAAAAAAAGAATGAAAGAGAAAGAAAGAGGAAGAGATTTTAGAAAAAGAGAAAAGGAGAAAGAAAGAAACAGCAAAAGAAAGAAAAAAATGAAAGAGAAAGAAAGAGGAAGAAATTTTAGAAAAAGAGAAAAGGAGAAAGAAA
>CAUYQU010075121.1:0-24572 GCA_963574635.1 Cheracebus regulus
CCACCTTACCCAGCCTTTTCTTTTTCTTTCTTTCTTTCTTTCTTTCTTTCTTTCTTTCTTTCTTTCTTTCTTTCTTTCTTCCTTCCTTCCTTCCTTCCTTCCTTCCTTCCTTCCTTCCTTCCTTCCTTCCTTCCTTCCTTCCTTTCTTCCTTTCTTTCTTTCTTTCTTTTCTTTCTTTTCTTTCTTTTCTTTCTTTTCTTTCCTTTTTTTTTTTGAGACAGT
The DNA here is from genome assembly GCA_963574635.1 of Cheracebus regulus. Classification (NCBI taxonomy): domain Eukaryota; kingdom Metazoa; phylum Chordata; class Mammalia; order Primates; family Pitheciidae; genus Cheracebus; species Cheracebus regulus. The sequence continues at coordinate 223 of CAUYQU010075121.1, forward strand.
ATCTCATTCTGTGGCCAGGCTGGAGTGCAGTGGTGCGATCTCAGCTCACTGCAGCCTCTGCCTCTCGGGTTCAAGCGATTTTCCTGCCTCAGCCTCCCAAGTAGCTGGGACTACAGGTGCACACCACCACGCCCAATTATTTTTATTTTTTAAAATTATGATTATATTTTAAATTAGTAGAAATGAAGTTTCATCATGTTGGCCAGGATGGTTTCAATCTCTTGACCTCGTGATCTGCCCACCTTGGCCTCCCAAAGTGCTGGGATTACTGGCATGAGCCACCACATCCGGCCAATAGAATTTTTTCTAAGAGAGTGTGTTTAACTTTAGCCATTCATGTACCATCTTCAGATCTGTCATATTCATGTACCATTTGTTCTTTTTTTGAAAAAAGTATATATTTACTGATTTACTGTACATTTGAATTTTCTCCCTTGCTGAATTTGATACCTCCTCTGTGCTTCTAAAACACCTATGTACCCAGTGTTCACTTTTATCACCATCACTAAACTGCCTCTCTGCTAGTAGATGATCTCCTTAATGATAAACCAATTATAATGTTCCAAACATTTGCCAACCATAATGCAAATAGCCACTATAAATATAACTGTAGGCCAGGTGCAATGGCGGACGCCTGTAATCCCAGCACTTTGGGAAGCCGAGGTGGCTAGATCACAAGGTCAGGAGTTCAAGACCAGCCTGGCCAATATGGTGAAACCCTGTCTCTACCAAAAATATAAAAATTAGCAGGTGTGGTGGCGGGTGCCCATAATCCCAACTCCTGAGGAGGCTGAGGCAGGAGAATCACTTGAACCTGGTAGGCAGAGGTTGTAGTGAGCTGAGATTGCGCCACTGCACTTCAGCCTGGGCAACAGCATGAGACTATGTCTCAAAAAATAACAAACAAAAACAAACAAATAAATAAAGCTGTGATCAAAAGTGGTATATTCCTTACCTTCATCAACTCCTGCATTGTGGAGGAAAGAAAAAACTTTAAATCTGTAATATATTTAGTATTTTACTGCAGCTTTATTATTTAATCCTACTTGTTACTAATTATTTGATAATTATACCACAAATTGTGATAAGCAATTTGGAGAAAGTACATAGTGCTTATGAAACAGTATAAGAGATGGACACAATTTAGATTGGGAAAGTGGGTGGAGTTATCCCTGAGAAAGTGATAGGTATCATTGTATTTTAGTTTTTCACCCATCTGGCACATAACAAATAGGGCACGTTTAGTGAGTAAACTCTAGGTAGATGGATGAGTTATTTCATAACAATTTTAGCACACAAAATTATATTCACTTCCTTCTTTTACTATTCTAGTTCAGAATGTTGAATTATTCATAACCTTAAGAGATTTCCCTTTTTTTTGGTGGGAGATTTTCCTGTTTTACTGCATTAGTTCATATATATTACTCCTAATGTTAAAAGGGTTTTTTGATAGATTTTCCTGTTTTGCTACATTAGTACATATTTATTCTACACAGGAGTTTTTTTCAGTAAAATTAACAAATATTACACTTATATAAGCCCCTTTGTTCCAAAATAATACTATATTAATTACCCCTACACACGAACATATGTTGGAAAATATCATTTTCACAGAAAGAAGCATGCCCTTTTTAAATTGAGATTTTCTTCTTGTTTGTATTGAAGGGAATTAAGTGAATTAATTGCTCCACTTGTAGTTCATTGTGACTTTTCTTCCTTCCCTATAATAAATTGATAACTGGCACTGAAATGATGAAATCTAGGCCAGTGAGCATGAGCCAACTGTCAGCTAACTGACTTTATAAAAGAGATGAGATCACTAAAAACCAGGGAAACCAGCTGAGGGAAAATGGGGCATGTAATTAGGAGGCGACATGATTTCTCACCCTTCTTCCAGAAGGTAAGAAAAGGATTTAAAGAAGAAAAAAAGATGATTCTATTTGATCTGTCAACACTGCTTATTAAAAAATACGTACATATTATAATATTTTATCCTGAATGTTAATCTTAGAGAAAGGTTAATACTGGTTTTCAAAAGTGAAGTAATTTTTGTGCTGATTGTGTACTTATGGCATATTATATTTTATCATCTACAATGTGTTAGGGAAATTCTGTAGATTTTAGTATTTCATGAAGTAATCTGTTTTTATCCTATTAATTTATTGAAGGACTTAGGAAGTAAGCAGATGATTTGTGGAATATTGATGCAGGTCAACTATCTTAAGCTGTTTAGTGTTGCTACATGGAAATACCTGATGCTGGGTAATTTATGAAGAGGCTTCTTTGGCTCACAGTTCTGCAGGCTGTACAGGTAGCACAGTGCCAGCATCTGCTTAACTTCTGGTGAGGGCCTCAGACTGCTTCCACTCATGGCAGAAAGTATAGGGCAGTCAGGATGTGTAAAGATCACATGGAGAGAGAGGAAGCAAGAGAGATATGGGGAGGGGTCAGGCTCTTTAATAACGAGTCTTGCAGGAACTAATGGAGAGAGAACCTATTCACTATGGCAAGAATGGTACCAAGTCATTCGTGAGGGATCTGCACCCATGACTCAAATCCCTCCCATAGTTCCCACCTCCAACATTGGGGACCAGATTTCAGCATGAGATATGGAGGGGACAAATATCCAAACTTGTAGCCCCAACTCTGTAACATAGCAGACTGTGAAAATAAAACTTCATTATCCCTTCACCTGCTTTTTTTTCTTTTTCTTTTTTTTTTTTTGAGACAAGGTCTCGCTCTGTCACCCAGGTTGGAGTGCAGTGGTGCAATCTTGGCTCACTGCAGCCTCCAACTCCCAGGTTCAAGTGATTCATGTGCCTCAGCCACCTGAGTAGCTGGGATTACAGGCATGCACCACCACACCTGGCTAATTTTTTTTTTTTTTTTTTTTTTTTTTTTTTTTTTTTTTAGTAGAGATGGAATGTCACCATGTTGGCCAGGCTGGTCTTGAGCTCCTGACCTCAAGTCATCCACCCACCTCAGCCTCCCAAAGTGCTAGGATTATAGGTGTGAGCCACCGCACTGGCTCCTTCACTGCTTTTGCTGCATTTGTGATGAGAAGTGCTAGTAGTGGAAAGAGCAAAAGTCTGGATACCAGCCATAAAATCAGATCAGCCTTGTTACCCCAGGCCAGTCACTTAACCTCTCTAAGCTTTAGTAGACATAAGAGGAGAATAGTGGTACCTACCTCAAAGACCTGTAAAGTATAAAATTTCATCAAAGATCAAATGAGATAAAGTGCTTTCCTTAAATGGGAAGAAGATGCTATGTTAATGCAACATTGTATTACTGTTGTTTCTTGTTGTTTTGTTGGCTTTCATGTTGTTTAACTCATTAGCTGTGGTTTCTGGTATATCTATTATCACTCTATTAGAAAATCTGTTTTGTAGCAGGCAATGTGTCTCTAGGATTTAGTTTTAAATTTAGCACCACCTTTTCCACATTTCGATGAGTAACTGCTGTGTTATCTGTAATAGACCTTAGAATGCTTTAGCCTTATGTATATTCCTAGGTGTTTAATATTGCCGTATTTAAGATGCAATAAAATTAAAAGAACCAGTTAAGTTTGGAGATGGGATTTCCACAAGGCACGAAGCAAATGTCCAAGATGAACAAAAGTCTTTTGGTTATGGTTTAGCTCAAAATTTGACACTCCCCCCTTTACAATAGTTCTATAATGCTGAATATTTTTGTACCCAGGACACAAAACTTTTTATTGTTATTAAGCAAAATATCAGTGAAATATTGAATTCTATTCTTTTTCTACAGTGCCTCCAAAGCCATTACACCTACAGAATTCACCTTCGTCCAATATACACCAAACCCCCAAGCATAAAGCTTTACCTAGTGCAGAACCAAGGATGGAGGAAATTAAACCTGCCTCTGCTTCTTGTGTCTCAAAAGAAAAACCCAGTAAAGTATCAGATCTCATCAGTCGCTTTGAAGGAGGCAGGTAAGAGCTAATTTACAATGGGAGAAGGCAGGGGAAGAAGAAAGCTGATTTTCAAAAAAATGATAGTTATGGGTTTTCTAAATAAAAAGCATAGTATCTTATTCCATTAGGTATGGTAGGCCTTTAGAAAGGGTGAATTTTTAAAACCAATGACTTAATCTTGCCTTAATATGAACTGTCATTTACTATGTATTACCTATGTGCAGCACTGTAGGCCACCAGCTTTTTCATGAAATCATGTGCTTTTGTATCTGTGTGCTTTCTCTCGTTGCCTCTGTATCTCTGTGTGTCATTCTCTATGTGTTGCTCCTTGTAGGTCCTTCTGTGGGACACTGGATATCTGGGTTGGAAAGGCTGAGCAGAGGCCTCTGTCTCTTTGTTTCTCACTTATATGTTTGTGAATGTGACCCCTGTGTGTTTGTCTCCTCCCTGGACCCTCTCTTCTTTCTGACCCATTTTATTTAATGTGAGTGTTCTATACTCATTCAGTCTCTGTTTCTCCTCTCCACATACGCCATCATATTGTAGGTTTTTAAAGAGATATTACCAATAGCAAAATGTATGTTAAATTTCAGTTTGGATATATTCTTTAGTCCCAGTGTTCTAAAAAACAAGAGAGGTGAAATATTATATTTCTCATTTAAAGATAAACAGAAACCCATATAAATTGCTTTTCTCCTTATAAAACTCTCAATTATTTATTTTTCTTAGTCTTTTGATAAAAAAATTTCATTGCTGACTTGAATATAATTTTTAAAAAATTTATCAATAGGATTTTATTATCTGCCACCAAAAATCTATATATAATCAAACAGAATGTGTATAACTTCACTTTTATCCTTGAAACCAAATATTTTCATTCCAGTGTAATATTTGGGACTTGTTTCCTATTAGGGCGATTTTATTATTTGTGGGATTTACTGTTACTTATATAACGAAATCATAACTTGGAAATAGTTTGAATATCTTCTGGGAATTGTGACCAAGCACAAAACCTGCAGTGTCCCTCATTTTTAAAATGGGTCTAACAGATGGTGGTTCTTCCTGTCAATTTCCTGTAAACAACTCAGAGCCTCCCTCTATTTTACAAAGTTACAAGTTCTGGAGAAAATTAACTTAGAAGCCTCTTCAAATTGTAGGTACTTTAGTCATAAATATTTAAACTTCAGCATCTCCTCCTCTGAAGTAGGATTTACAAGACCTTTGCTATCTTGGATTACAGTGATCTTTACTAAAATGGTTTAATTCCATTTAAAACTTTTTTTTTTTTTGCTGCTCAGGGTTAAGTTGACTTAGTAACAACAAAGTGAGCCCTCGTGTTTGCAAATTCCATAGGCCATGCCTAGTGACTGCGTAATAGAAGGAGGGGCTGGAGCCCTGACTTAATAACAACATATGTCAGAGCCTGCATCCCTAGGTTTCAGGGATAACTTTCTGAAACCTTAAAAGGGTCAGTATTCCAAAGGGTGCGTCTTCTCATCCTCACTATTTTGGTTAACCCACTCTGCATTGTTTTAGATTCCTCTACATGTGAAATGTTTGTACATTTTCCACTTAATGTTTTTTAATCACTCAGGCTCCACAAATTCAGTCCCACTGATGCAAAGGTTGAAGTTTTAATTCATCTAAGAAAAAACGTGCTATAACGTATGATTTTTTTAAAGCAAGTTCTGTGCAAATTGGGTATAGTGTTCTTTGACAGGTCTGGTGAAGAAATATTATTTATGGCAGAGTCCACTGCCAATACGATGAACAGTGATATGTTCTCAGTGAGGTATTACCACTACAGACTGGCCCCAAAAGTGTGTGAGTGGGTTAATACTGCATTGGATCTATAGAACTTCAGTACAAGATTTGTATTTACTGTTGAGTGATGCCTTTGTCCTTGCAAGGGTCATTTTCAGTTTTAGCCCTCCTTGTGAGAGCTTAGACTAGCTTTGTAAACTAGAGGGAGGTTCTTAATTGTCACAGGAAATTGATAGGAAGAACCAACATCTATTAGAGTGGAGTCTAGTCATAATGGTCACATCATACTGTTGTTAAGACCTTATGTGGCTGGATGTGGTGGCTCATGTCTGTAATCCCAGCACTTTAGAAGGCCATAGTGTTGGATTGCTTGAGCTCAGGAGTCCGAGATCAGCCTGGGCAACATGGCAAAACCCTGTCTCTACAAAAAATACAAAAATTAGCCAGGCATGGTGGTGCACGCATGTGGTCCCAGCTACTTGGGTGGTGCACGCGTGTGGTCCCAGCTACTTGGGTAGTGCACGCGTGTGGTCCCAGCTACTTGGGTGGTGCGCGCGTGTGGTCCCAGCTACTTGGGTGGTGCGCGCGTGTGGTCCCAGCTACTTGGGTGGTGCGCGCGTGTGGTCCCAGCTACTTGGGTGGTGCGCGCGTGTGGTCCCAGCTACTTGGTCCTTCCTTACGTGGAAGGATTGCTTGAGTGAGCTGAGATTGTGACACTGCACTCCAGGCTAGGTGATGCAGTGGGACTCTGCCTTAAAAAAAAAATTCCAAGAACACCATTTTGTTAAGATGAGAGATTGGGAGCAAGTAGATTTTCTTTAATTTTTACTGTGGTTTTCTTTTTTCTTTCTTTCTCCTATTCTCCTTTATTTCTCTTTTTCAGAGTAAGAGAGAGTACTTTTTTTAACCGAGGAAAGACTTTAAGATTTTAGAAGTAAGGTTATGTTTCTGTAGACCTGAACATTGGTTTTTTACCATGGATACTCCAAGGTCAGCTATTTTCCCTTATGATTTGGCATCGACAAAGCAGTGGGAATCCAAGTACTGGTTCAACTACTGCTTTTACTTACTCCTTACCCACCTAATCCTTCCCTGTCTCCTTCCCTCCCTCCCACTCATACCTTTGATGTTACTTATTATGGGACATTTGCAACTCTCATTCAAAGCCATCCTTTAGACAAGATCTGAAAATGCTTAAATTTGTTTCAGAGGATCTGTTGAGGATCTTTCCACCAGGGAACCCAGAGACTGATGTGGGCAGGAGAAGGAGAACAGTTTGATTAAAATCTCTAAAAACTACCTGGGAAATTAGCCAGGCCAAAGATGTCCTCTTCTAGGGGGCAAATCTCAAGTCAAGAATGTATAACATTTAAATATTGCCCACCTCCGCAGATCACGAGGTCAGAATATCAAGACCATCCTGGCTAACATGATGAAACCTCGTCTCTACTAAAAGTACAAAAAATTGGCCGGGCATGGTGTCACACACCTGTAGTCCCAGCTACTTGGGAGGCTAAGGCAGGAGAATCGCTTGAACTCGGCAGGCAGAGGTTGCAGTGAGCCGAGATCGCACCAGTGCACTCTAGCCTGGGCGACAGAGCAATACTCCGTCTCGAAAAAAAAAAAAAAAAAAAATTGCCCACCTCCAAGTTTTATATATATGACATTTTCCCCTACTCAGTTTATCCCTTTATTTCCTCTGGTGTTGGACTTTACCTGTATCTTTTTTCCTCCCCCATCACTTTCTTGCTGTCTACTTTTATTCCCTGTTTCATGCTCCAGTCCAGATCAGCAGTGACTGGGAAGGGTGGAGTGAAAGCGAAGGTGACACATCTGAGCATTGTCCTTGGGACCCGGCTGCCTGCTGTTTCTTTCCCCACCTCCCTTTATTCCGTTACCTGCACTGGGGAAGATAATCAGCCCTAGACTTTCTTCCCACATTTTGACTGCAGCCTATTCACCTGATGCTCATTCTGTCCTTCAGCTCCAGGACATCATAACTTGGGGCGAAGACCATGGGATTTAGAGTTGGATTCATGTTTGAGCTCTGGCTTTTCTGCTTGTTACCATGTGACACTGGCCACATTAATTTTCGAAGCCTAGATTTCTCTATGGGATCCCCGTCTTTGGAATTATTGTGAGGATGAAACAAGATAATTATTGTAAGGAGCTTCGTGTAGTTTGTGGTTCTTAGTAAGCACTTAAGAAGTGTTTCCGGCTGTTATTATTGTCATAATCATCATCATTATCATGGTTATTCAAAGCTCATCAAATATTTATTGAGTACTTCCCCTGTGTCAGGCACCATGCTAAGAGTTAGGAATAAAGCAGAGAGCAAGTCTGCACCCTCACTGAGTTTTAGTCGCTTTATTTCTTCTCATTTAGGTCACAGGAATCTGAACTTGTAGCCCAGAGTTTTGTGTTCCATTCCCCACCCCACTCCCAGAATCCTAGATTAAAATCTGTACAGATATTTCTGTAGGAATATTGTTCTATATTGGGAGTAAGTTTCATTCTATTAGGACTACTATTATGTCAAACAGTAATAAGGACTTTAAAGAAAAATAAAATAAGATGTGGAGTTAGTGATGGAGAGTGCTGTTATAGATAGGTGAATCTAGGAAAGCCTCTTTGGAGGGGTGTTATCTGAGCAGAAACCCGAATGGTGAGAAGGAATATTGTCCTAAGCAGAGAACAGCAGCTGCAAGGACCCGAAGACACATACACTTGGTTATTAAGGATGGGGAGCATCAAGGAGTATGGCAAGAACACAGTTAGGGAAGAATGGAATCTCATGAGGCCAGGCACTTTGGGAACTAGAGTATACAGGATCTCATAGGCTGTCTTTGGGACTTTAGTTTTCCACTGAGCATGTGAGGAAGCCCTCAGAGTTTTGTAACTGACTTGTAGAGGTTCTATTGGAGGGGATCAGAGTAGAAACAGAGACCAGTTAAAAGGCTATGGCAGCATGAAAAAAAAAGTTTTGAGAGTATGCGTTATGCCTTCCAAATAAAAGTAATTTGTTGGTTCATAATTTGTTCATAAATTAAGGACTGGCTACACCTATTTAAAAATGTTAAGAGAGATCAGTAAGTAAAAATGTTAGGAAAAAATTATTTTATTCAATATAAATATTATATCTAAGTCTTTACTAACTAATCATGTTATTAAACAGTACAAGGATCAAGAAAAGTTAAGTGTTGAATAAAAAGTAAATAAATAACCCAAGGAAATGTTTCAGTCCCCATAGGTAGAGCTCAGGGTCATCTTCTTTATTTAAATGTTTATTTAAATGTGGATAGCGCCCAAAGAGACGTGGGGCTACGCTGAGAATATTCAAATCTGTGTTTCTAAAACCATCAGAGATAGAAAAAAAATCAGCAAATGTTCCTTTTCAACTGGAATAAACTTGTCTTAATTCTAGATCTTTTCCATGTCAATATTTTCATGCTTCCTTTGTATTTTATCTTTTAGCTCATTATCAAATTATAGTGACTTGAAGAAAGATTCTGCTGTGAACCTAAATGTTCCTAGAACCCCGGGAAGGCATGGATTGACAACCACACCTCAACAAAAACTCCTGTCCCAGCACTTGCCACGGAGGCAGGGCAATGATACAGATCAGACTCAGGGTGCACAGACTTGTGTGGCCAATGGTGTAATGGCAGCACAAAACCAGATGGAATGTGAGGGGGAGAAAGCTGCCACTTTTAGCCCAGATACTTCTATTCAGGCTTCTGAACCCTTGCTTGATACGCACATAGTGAATGGAGAAAGAGATGAAACTGCCACAGCTCCTGCATCACCCACAACAAATGACTGTGATGGAAATGCTTCTGACAGTAGCTACAGGACTCCAGGCATAGGCCCAGTGCTCCCCCTAGAAGAAGGAGGGGCAGAAACTGAAGCCAAGGTACAAGAGAGGGAAAATGGGGAAAGCCCTCTGGAACTGGAGCAGCTGGACCAGCACCATGAGATGAAGGTACAGCATGAGACTAGCTCATAAGCAGGGAAACCCCTGCCTACTCAATTGTTGTCTTAAAACTTTCTTTATTACACCCGTGCAATGTATCAATCAGATCACCCACACTGGCAGTTAAATGATTTTCAAGCTCTGGGAGCTGATGAGTGTTTCCCCTATGCTCTAAGCAGATATTTCACTTTTTCTTTTTGTGTAGTTTCTGTTACTGTCTCTGTTGTAATTTCAGGAGTCAGAACAGTGTGGAAACTTTAATATAGGAAATCCACAAATGTGTTGTTTTTATATAGAAAGAAAATGTTCTTTGGTGTTGGTGCTGTATCCCTAATACTTATGGGCCAAGCAAGAAGAAATTCTATAATCTTTGTTGTTCAAAAGTTTCTTTTTTTTTTTTTTTGAGATGGAGTCTCGCTGTCTCTGTCGCCCAGGCTGGAGTGCAGTGGCACGATCTCGGCTTATGGCAACCTCCGCCTCCTGGGTTCAATCAATTCTTCTGCCTCAGACTCCCGAGTAGCTGGGACTACAGGCGTGTACCACCATGCCCAGCTAATTTTTTTGTATTTTTAGTAGTGACAAGGTTTCACCATATTGGCCAGGCTGGTCTCATACTCTTGACCTCATCATTCACCTGCCTCGGCCTCCCAAAGTGCTGGGATTACAGGCGTGAGCCACTGCACCCAGCCCAGACGTTTCTCATAGAATAAGTTGTAGACCTGTAAGGTGAACCTGCCACTAGTAAATGTTACTTTTAAGGACATGAATATGGAAGTATTAAATTATTCAGCAGATTATAACTCTTTCTAGGCTTTTAATTTTTTTAAGTTTTCTAATTAATACCCAATGTTATAATCAATGGTATAGTCTTTGAGTTAGAAGGCCATTTAAAAATCATTTTAGAGCCAGGGGGCAAGGCAGGAAGAGTTCGTCAGCTCAGTAGTTCAAGACCAGCCTGGACAACATGGCAAGGCTCAATATCTACAAAATTTTTAAAACTTAGCAGAGCATGGTAGTTCACACCTGTGGTTCCAGCCACTTGAGAGGCTGAAGTGGGAGAATTGCTTGAGCCCAGGAGGTTGAGGCTATAATGAGCCATGATCATGCCACTGCACTCCAGCCCGGCCGACAGAGCAAGACCCTGTCTCAAAAAAAAAAGAAAAGAAAAGAAAAGAAAAGAAAAGAAAAAACATCTTAGTTTTGCAATTAATTTATAGAAGAAGTAGCCCCAGAAAACTTGTGATATTTTTTCAAGATCATACTGCTTTTTGAATATTAGCTCACAACCTTCATGCTGTGACTCCCAGGCCAGCGTTGTGTCCCTGAAGCAACAAGAAATGTCAGTCAGTGAAGCAGCCGTGGGTAATAAATTGTGGAATTGTTGAGAACTGGGCATTTCTATCCTTTCTAAAGAGGGAAATTATTTGATGAACTGCCTGGATGGTGTTTCTGCCCATGTGCACAATGTCTACTAAGAAAGAATTGATTTGCTGGTGAAATATATACTGACTCTCAAGAAGAGAAAGTTTAAAAAAGGAAGTGGATGGAAGAAAGTGAGTTATACTTGGTAACATTATCTGAAACAGTAAAGAAACAGGACATTGCAAAGTGAATTTCTGTACCTCAATACAGCGATAGAGTTTAGTATGTTTGTGCTTGAACCGTAATGGAAGGAAGAGGTGGTTAGAACCAAGAAAATCTTTTAGCACGGTTGGGATGATGACACCAGCAAGTATATATGAAATAGTAAGAGCTGCTCTTATAAAGGAAAATATAATTGGGGATGGTGCCTGTGGTTGTTGGATGGTACTTCTTCTTGCCTGTCACATATTATTATGGATTCATTTTCATAGACGAATCTTTTATGGGAGAGATTTTATAGAATTTTCCTATTAAACTAGTGAAACATAGACTAGTACTACTGGCCTTTCTCCTGAATGGGCCTTTACACAGTAGATGACACATGCTGTATGTGGGAAGAAAAAGCAAATTTTCTTTGCAGAGCTGTTGATGCGAACACCACATCTCTTCTGTTAAAATGTAATGTTAGGATTTAATATCTGTGCTGTGGCAGTATGTTCACCTTTGCTGCTCTAATGTTTGATATGTTGCCTTTCCTTGTTCCTAAATGAAAGCATAAATGTTAGTAGTGTTAAGATGGTAAATTTTATTAGGTATATTTTACCACAATTTAAAAAAAAAATCTTAAAAATGTTAGTCGTCTATAGTGGACCAAACAATTAGAACAAATCACAATTCAACTTCTGGCGTGTTCATAAACTAGCAGTATGAGCTTGAACAAGTCAATAATTCTTTATGTGTTTAGTGAAAGAATCTAAACTGCATATAATCTTAAGGCCCTATCTTCATGTTGTAAAAGCCCCCCTGCCAAAAAAAAAAAATCTTAAGGCCCATTTCAGTGATTATATACTAATTCTCTGCTGCGATATGTAGATATATTTCCTTGTTAGCACAGACCACCAGATTATCAGCTGCTGCATAAACTGTCTAATGTATTGAACTTCTAAGATATAATGGAATATTTTTAGTCTCAATCTGCCGACAACTGAAAAACTTTAATCTTCCTGGAAGTGGATATGGATATTGACCTCAGAATCGTGTTAAGTATGTTTCATTTAAGCTGGTGTTAGATTTAATAGGCATTTCCCAAATGCCCATAGGAGTGGGAAAATGTGAAGGGATAGGTAATGAAAGTAGAGCAGCTAGGCACAGTGGCTCACGCCTTTGATCCCATCACTTTGGGAGACCAAGGTGGGTGGATTGCTTGAGTCCAGGAGTTGGAGACCAACCTGAGCAGCATGGCAAAACCCCCATCTCTACTAAAAATACAAAAAATTAGCTGGGTATGGTGGCATGTACCACCAGCTACTTGGGAAGCTGAGGTGGGAGGATCACTTGAGCCTGGGAGACAGGTTGCAGTGAGCTGAGATCTCACCACAGCACTCCAGGATAGATGACAGAGTGAGACCCTGTCTCAAAATTTATATATATATTTACACACACACACACACACACACACACGCACATGCACATATACATACATATATGTATGTATGTATATCTTGAAGGCAGTTTTTCTTTATTCACCTAGAACTGAATGGTGAACTCAGAAAATTCTTTTTGTGGCTACTCAGTTTACTATGTTCGTAATACAAGAAGGAAAAAATGTGAAAAAAATGAACTGTTCAATTTAAAAATTCAGTGTACCAGGCTAACTCTCCTGGGCACCAGAAACACAGAAATGAACTAAACAAGCCCTATCAACAAAGCCTCTGTCTACTGAGGGGTGAGAGACATACATAAATTGACATAGGATGGTGCAGTAAGTGCTTTGGAAGTACAGATGACTGGGCCAGGTGCAGTGGCTCACACTTGCTATCCCAGCACTTTGGGAGGCTGTGGCCAAGGATCTCTTGAGCCCAGGAATTCTGGGCAACAGGTAAAACCCTATCTCTACAAAAAATTTAAAAGTTCACTGGGTATGGTGGCACTTGCTTGTAGTCCCAGCTACTTGGGAGGCTGAGGTGGGAGGATAGCTTGAACCCAAAAGGTCGAGGCAGCAGTGAGCTGTGATCCCGCTACTTCACTCTCGCCTGGGCCCACAGAGCTGAGACCTTGTCTCAAAAAAAAAAAAAAAAAAAAAGGAAATGCTGATGAAGAAACAGTTGTGCCCCAGGAGTGCTAGTCGAGGACCAGGCTACTGAGAAGCAGTTGGCAAGTAGGCTTGAAGCAAGGATGGGAAATTGCTGGGTGATCCAAGATACACTGGGATGGGGATGAGTGAAAGTGTGAGCAATGAGCAGAGGCAAGAGAGTAGATGCTGCATTTGGGGAACTATTTATAACCATATAATCAGACATCAGAATGGCTAGCAAAATGAATATAGGGATGCAAGGCTAGATTTAAAACAGTAAGCTAAAAACAGACTGCAGTGGGCTTTTGAATGCCTGTTAAAGATTTTTAAAACCTTTTAAGTTGCTAAGAGTTTACAGTTTTCATTGAAAAATAGGAAAATTGGCAAAGCATACACATGAAAAACCACACCCATAATTCTACCAGTGAGAATTGCTTAGATATTTAATATTCTGGCTGTTTTTCTGAGCTTTTGAAAAAACATACTTGATCGCATAATGTATGGTCACTCTGTATCCTGTTTTGTTGGGTTATACGTAGGTATTTCCTTCATATCAATTCAAACTTTCCATAAGCCTAATATTATCTGGCGTCAGGAACACTTAATTAAAGCATGGAAGTGACATGATGACACATGTGTGGGTTTTTGAAAAATGAGTCAGATGAAAGGGAAAACAGATGGAGCAGGGCATGCAGTTAGGAAGCAGCTGCACTAGTCCAGGTGTGAGATGAAGGGGGCCTGGGTGAGGCAGAGGGTGAGATAAGGATGAATTTGAGGACCTGTGGCTAGATGTGGGGATTAAGTCAGGTTCAACTCCTAGGCTGGATGAATTGGCAGACGGTGTGCCATTAAATGAACTACAAGAGAATGGAAGGCAAAACCTATTTTATGGGCAAAAAAGTAAGTTATATTTGGACATACTGAATTGAGGGGCTTTTTGTAAGTCCCCAGGTGTAGATGTCTTACAAAAATAGAACATTCTAGGGGCGTGGTGGCTCCTTCCTGTAATCCCAGGACTTTGGGAGGCCAAGGCAGGCAGATCAACTGAGGTCAGGAGTTTGAGACCAGCTTGGCCAATATGGTGAAGCCCTATCTCTACTAAAAATATAAAAATTAGCTGGGCATGGCGGCAAGCACCTGTAGTCCCAGCTATTTAGGAGGCTGAGGCAGGAGAATTGCTTGAACGCTGGAGATGGAGGTTGCAGTGAGCCTAGATTGCACCACTGCTCTCCAGCCTGGACGACAGAGTGAGACTCTGTCTCAAAAAAAGAATATTCTGGAAGCATTGCAGTTTATTGGTTAAGTGTGAAGGCTTTGGAATGAAAAGACCTGAGTTCAAATCCCAGCCCCGTCACTTACTAACTAGGTGGCCACAGACACATCACTTTTTTAAAAAAAATAAAAAGTGTTAATGGCTATTGCTTATTATTTATGTATTTATTTTGAGACAGCATCTCCATCTGTTGCCCAGGCTGCCAGGCTGGGGTGCAGTGGCATGATCTCAGCTTACTGCAACCTCTGCCTCCTAGATCCAAGCAATTCTCCTGCCTCAGCCTCCCAAGTAGCTGGGACTACAGGCATGCGCCACCATGCCTGGCTAATTTTTGTACTTTTTGTAGAGGCGAGGTTTCACCATGTCGCCCAGGCTGGTCTTGAACTCCTGAGCTCAAGTGATCCACCCACCTCAGCCTCCCAAAGTGCTGACAGGTGTGAGCCACCGCGCCTGGCCAGACACATCACTTTAACATAACTCTCCAGGCCATGGCTTCCTGACATGTTGAAATCATTGAGATGACAGGAAGGAAAGTAATGGTGTGGGTTTGAGAGAAGGAAGTACAGTTGCTAATGAGGTTAGTTTTGTACTCTTATACTAAGTTTATGGTTCCTGCAAAATATCCATTTGGAGATACTAATTAAGCAAGTGGAACTATGGATCCAGAGCCCAGGAAAGAGAGTGAGAAAATAAGAGGATGTGCATGAGGGTGTGATTAATGTTGCCAAAGCAGAATGTGTAGGAACAGGAAATGGGCCAAGAGTTGAGCCGTGAAGCACAAACAATAGAAAAGGAAGTTTAATAAATTGTCCAAGAGGAAAGAGAAGAGAGAACAGTGTTTTGGAACCACAGGGATGGAGGGGAATGGGGTGGGAGTGCAGGCATATTGGTGAGCTTTGAGGAAAAAACATGGTCAGCATTTAGAATATGGAACTAGGAGTTAGCCTAGACCTTTATTAGTAAGACTTAATAGCTAACTAGCTATATATTAGTATATAACTCGTTGACTTGGGTAATTAAACAAAGTTGAGTAAATGTATATTGCTCATAGGCTGTGGGCAAGGCACTGCAGTAAATACAGAAACTTATAGTTGAGATGGAGAGTTAAGACAACAAATGACCATTACTCAAGATATCCTGAGGTCAAGGGAAAAGGCCTCAATGATAAAGCTAAGGTTTACATCATGGCTATGAGGGTGAATTCACTGTTAGCAGAAATGGAGAAGTCATGGAAAATCTAGGACGGACTGAGGGACCGCAGCACCGAGGTAGCTTGCGGGCTTGGTGATGGAAGTGTCGATTTGGGCAGCGGCCTGTCAAGAACAGTAGGAAGTCCTCTGGGTGCAAGCCTTGGAGCTTGGGGAAAGCAGAGATTAGCTATTGTAGCGACTGTGACCATGATTCTGAGAGCCTTGGGCAAAGACTATGGGCCAAGCATTGCTGAGTGGCCGAAAATTCAAGAAAAAGAAAAAGCAAACTTGGAGTAGGAATTAGCCAGGATCAGCAAGTTAGCAGTGCCAAGAGAACAAAGGATGGAGTTTAACAGAATGTTGAACTGAACCAGGAGAATTGGGAAAGATCAGGTGCTTGGAGGTCACAGCATGCAGAAAGACCCAGTTTAGTGTGAGTGTGAGAGAAATGGAAAGCTAAAATCTTGTTTTATATGGGTTTAAAAACAAATTAAAAAGTCGGATACCATAACCTGGTGGTCAGGGGCACAGACTCAAGAGGCAAGTCCTCTAGATTTGAATCCCACTCGGCCACTTACTAGCTCTATGACCTTGAGCAGATTACTTTAGCCTCCCTGTGCCTCAGTTTTTTCATCTGTAAAATGGAGGTAACATTTCTACCTTGTAACATTATGAGGTATAGATCATTTACTAGTTATAAAGTACTTTAGAACAGTGCCTTGGCACATAAAAGCTATATGTTTGTTAATGAAACATCCTGTTTTCTCCCTTGTGAATCAAGATGAATAGACTCAAGACCTGAGATGTCATTATAGATCTAAATTTCAACACATTCTGACAGGCTAATACCAGCACCGCTCTTTCAGTTCTCCCTCTGTGGAATGCACAGAGATAAGTTTGCATACTGCCTCTTTTTTAACCCAGGGTTCCTATGTTTTGTTTTTCCTGCCTGAGGACCATTGGTTATTACCACATGATAGACTCTTATTAGTATGTACAAGGTTCTAACTTAAGGGAATTAACATAAAGCATTTATAAATGACTGAGTTACTTTGATGCTCTACTAAGTCTTTAGATAAGTTAATTCAGTTATTTAATGTGTATATATGTTCAGTTCTTCTTGGTGCCTGTTCTTTAATTTCTGTAAAAACTCAAAGGACTCTTTAGTGAAATTTACACTACGTGAATTATAAGAAAAGTTATTCTCTGTTCACCACCACTTCCTATCTGATCTTGTGCAAGTAACCAAACTTTTCTTCTTTGTGCAACCTCTGTTCCCCCCACCCCGACATATCACAAAAGAATGCAGTTGAAACCTTCAGATTAAAAGCTCTCACTTTTAACTCTCCTTGAACCCAGGAGACAGATGTTGCAGTGAGCTGAGATCATGCCATTAACTCTAACGTATCTATTCTCCCAACTCATTTCAAGTTTTGAACTGGATAGTGTGGAAGACCTAAGTTTGGGAAAATATGGGTAGGTCACAAGTAGGCTTGGAATTACCTCCCAGAGCTTCTTGAAGGATCCTGCTGAGCTTACAGCCTGTTCATGATGATGACTCTATATTATAAAGCAAGGAATAACATGTGCATATCATACGTGGGTGTTCTCTCTCTCTCTCTCTCTCCCCCTCCCCCTCCCTCCCCCTCCCTCTCTCTCTCTTCCTCTTCCTCCCTTCTCTCTCTTCCCCTCTCTCTTTCTACCCCCCTCCTCTCTCTCCCCCTTCCTTTCTCTCCCCTGTCTCTCTCTCTCTTCCCCTCTCTCTTTTTAACAATGTGAGTCTGGTGATAAATTCCCTACTGTTAACAAATCTTTCCTGAGACCTCATGACCCTTTTGATGGCATTTATGACATGATCCTATATGAACATGAAACCTGTGTTTTATTCCTCTACCTTCTGGTTTTCTTATTCCTCCAATCCTTGGTGCCTGTTATTTATTTCTATAAAACTCAAAGGACTCTTTAGTGTAATTTACACTACGTGGATTATAAGAAGACCAAAATTGTTCCCGCTTCACCACCTACTTCCTTCCTATCTGATCTTGTGCGTCTTTTGTATCAGGGATTTCTCCTCATGCAGAAGGCTGTAGCAGAGCAAGAAGTTGATTTTCTCAGACCAGGGTTTGAATCCTGGCTCAGTCACTTACTAGCTGTATGACTTCGGGCAAGTTACTTAACCTCATGATGACACGTTTCCTCGTCTATAAAATGAGAGTGATAATATTCCTGCTTCATAAGAGGATTAGGATTACATGAAATAACTCATGTGAAGCACATAGAATGGTGCATATAGTAAGTACTCATTAAATAGTGTTGGCTGTCACCTTCTCTCACTTGTGATAGCTTCCTTGATTTCCTAGCTCCTTAGTTTTATGATAAAGAATCTGCAGAATTTTGGAATATCACAGAATGAAGATGTCTAATACAAGTGGTAGGTTAGACTAATTATGTGACAGTCACATGTCATTGTGATCTAATTTAATTTAACAGCCTGCAGCCTCACTGAAGACTTTTTTTAAATTATTTTTTGAGACGGAGTCTTGCTCTTTCACCCAGGCTGGAATGCAGTAGCACGATCTCGGCTCACTGCAGCCTCCACCTCCTGGATTCCAGTGATTCTCCTGCCTCAGCCTCCTGAGTAGCTGAGATTACAGATGCACGCTACCTTTTTGTATTTTCAATAGAGCTGGGGTTTCACCATGTTGGCCAGGCTGGTCTCGAACTCCTGACCTCAGATGATCCGCCCGCCTCAGCCTCTCAAAGTGCTGGGATTACAGGCATGAGCCATCAAGCCTGGCCCCCATTGAAGACTTTAATGTGTGGCAAGACATATAAAATGACATATCAAAATGTTGATACATCTGATAAATTGTGGTACAAAATCAAATATTTATTCCCTAAGTTGACTCAACTTTCTTACCAGAGAATGGGCTTCAGGAACCACAGAGATGTATGTACCTGTACAAAGCGTACACCCTCTCTCTCCATAGAAAAATATAATTGACAGATTTGAGTAGAAGCTCCCCATGATTGAGAAATGTTCATTCATGTCCCATAAAAACTTGATAATTTACTTAGGTTATTTACATACATATTGTTTTAACTATAACATCTAATAAACAGATGGGGAAAGCTGTAAGACCTTTTAATAGTTTGAGTATATGTTTTTAGGAAAATTCTTCCTACCTAAAATGAAATCATATATGAGAACATGTGCTGAAGAGTCATAAAGCATAATATTGTCTGATTCTTTTTAAAATAATTGAAGATTTTACCTCTGAAGCATTTCAGGAAACTATAATTGTTTGTAGCATTTACAACATTCTTTCCAGAAGATCTGCTCCCCCTGCTTGGTAGTTTTGAGGCAGGATGGATGGCACCAATATTTAGAAGAATGAATTGCTGGCACCATCCAAGTATTTGTGCCTGTCCAGTTAATGAACTCTGGGAGCTGCAGTGGGGGCCCTTTGTTCTGCCTCCAGCCATATGGGAGAGTCATGCCAAAAGGTCCGAAAAGAGCTGCAGGAGCTGGTGACACCTGCAAATGAGGAGGCAGGACTGATACTGCAGTACATTCATGAAGTAGTGGGTACAGAGACTTAACAGCTAGGCTGAACCTAAGCCCACAGAGAAAGCAGCAGATCTCTCCTAAAGGGTACTGGAAGTGTGAAGGCATATGGTAATAGCCTTTGGAAGTGCATTACCCAGAGAGAGGAAAACTAATTGCATACTCTTATTGTTAAGAGGAGTGTAACTTTTGATGCTGATAGTTTAGATATCCTCTTGTGTATTTTTATTTTGAGGCAATGCTTTGGGAGTCACCTTTTAATTTATGAGTATAATATTGTGTATGTATTTGTAAGTTTAAAATCCCTTTATTTTATTTATTTGTTTTGAGACAGAGTCTTCTTGTGTCACCCACGCTGGGGTGTAATGGCATGATCTCAGCTCACTGCAGCCTCCACCTCCTGGGTTCAAGTGATTCTCCTGCCTCAGCCTCCCAAGTAGCTGGGACTACAGGCGTGTACCACCATTCCCAGTAATTTTTGTATTTTTAGTAGAGATGAAATTTTAAAAGCATCTTACTTTGGATATCCCTATTTAAAATACAGGGATATTCAAAGTATGATGCTTTTAAAATAGCATTTTTGAAAAATTGTAAGTTATACTTTAATTATAAATTATGTTGGAAAGTCAAGCTTCTTAGACTTCAATAGAAGAAAATGGGATTATATATTAAATTAATAGTGTATTACTATTACTGTTTCCCAAAGGACTGCAAGAATAAATGGCTTCCTGGTAAAGTGCTAAGCACAAGTAGTGGTTATATAACTTTGAAGTGCTCAAGCAATATTTACCTATTTAGCTTTCCTATTTAAAAAAAATTAGACTACAGCCCCAATGAACCAGCAATTTTAAAACTACTTTATTATTTATATGTAATTCTAATATAGTAGTAAAGCCCCATGCATGCAAATAAATCATATATTTCTCTTTAATGTACTTATAGATGAGTTTCCTTAAATAAGTTTTTTAAGTTGGAAGCCACCATATTATTACTTCAAAATGACTGTATTTTGTATACCTGATAATTATGAAAATGCTGAAAAGTCTCTCTTTAATAGAATTTATGTTGGAAAAAATAATATATAAATTAAAGTATACAGTAGTAATACATTTCATTTTGAGGTGGATTTTGTAAGCAGATAGTTGGTGATTTGTCAGTCTGTCTATTTACAGGCACATATCACAGTCTTGGGTTTTGTTGCAAAGAAAGATGATAGTGACCAAAGTATATCATGAATAGTAACTTAAAATCATGTACTTGCCTATGTGATACACTTAGTTTCTAACTCTCTGGCCTTGGGTAAGTAACCTGGCCTCTTTGAGCCTCAGGATTTTGTTTTGTTATATGTGTGCTCTCTGTAAAATAGAAATAATAATGGTATTTATTGTTGTAAGGATTCATTAGTTTATGTAAAATAATTATAATGGTGTCTAGCACACAACAGTTAGTGAGTGTTAGCTTTTATTTTTATGGTGATACTATTATTGCTGTTTTGATTGACATAAAGCAAGGCACCATTGGTCCAAGATTTCCTCATCTCCATCTTGAAATCCCTAGTAATTTTTCTGCAAATCCTATATGTAAGTGGGTGACTAAACCATATGTTGTCTGCAAGCTTACTTTTTGCTTTTCTTTGTGTTGACTTTGTCAGGGTTAGGGACCTAACATATAGAAGACCATCTGTGTGAAGAGAGCATAGCTTTTGCTAATAACTGCTGGCATCCCTCTTGGATTTTGCAAAATCTGACCAGGATATCCACAATTGCCAAGTTCAGCTAAAGCATGCTTTGCAGTCAGCAAAGATTGTTTCTGATAAGCTTCCTATTTAAGATTCTTTAGGACTGTGGAAGACCTCAGAGGTGACTTCATTGCACAGCAGTAATACACAATAAGATCCGTTAGTTAATATATTCTCTGATTCATGAAAGATGTATTATTTTATCATGGCACAAGTTCTGCCAAGTTGCTCTCTTTAAAGATATTGTCAGGATTAAAATCAGAACATAGGGTATGAGTGAGTCAAAAGAATCACCATCACCACTATCAGAATAAAACCAAGGGCTTGAAAAAAATAAACTACTGCTACTAATAACAACATGCTGTATTTCAAATGAATTTTGCTGAATGACAGAAGCAAGACTCAAAAAGTACATGTATTTATATGACATTATAGAAAAGGAAACATCAGTAGGTACCAGGATCTGGTGGTGGGAGCAGAGAGGGGGTTGACTACAAAGGGGCACAGGAATAGTTGTGGCATGATGGAAATATTCCATATCTTGATTGTGGTAGTGGTTATATCAGGGGTCCCCAGCCCCTCGGCCACAGACTGGTGCTGGCTGATCCGTGGCCTGTTAGGGATGGGGCCGCACAGCAGGAGGTGCGCAGTGGGGCAGGCGAGCGAGTAAGTGAAGCTTCATCTGTATTTACAGGTGCTCCCCATCACTCACATTACCATCTGAGCTCTACCTCCTGTCACATCAGCAGCAGCATTAGATTCTCATAGGAACTTGAACCCTATTGTGAACTGCGCATGCAAGAGATCTAGGTTGCATGCTCCTTATGAGAATCTAATGCCTAATGATCTGTCACTGTCTCCCATCAACCCCAGATGGGACTGTCTAGTTGCAGGAAAACAAGCTCAGGTCTCCCACTGATTCTGCATTATGACGAGTTGTATAATTACTTCCTTACATATTACAATGTAGTAATAATAGAAATAATGTACACAATAAATGTAATGTGCTCACATCATCCTAAAACCATTCCCCTCCCCCCACCCCAACCCAGTCAATGGAAGAATTGTCTTCCATGAAACCAGTCCCTGGTGCCAAAAAGGTTGGGGACCTCTGGGTTACATTTTCACGTGCATTTGTCAGAACTCCTGGAACTATACACCAAAAAGGGTGAATTTTACTGTTTATAAATTATGCCTCAGTCATTCTTGCTTAGAAAAGCAAAATAAAGCAAACAGCTTGCAACATTGATGCAGGAGAGTATTTCCTGGGAATATGAAGGACAGCATATTCCTGTATCTTCCTCTGAAATGTTAATAGGTTTCTTACATATTTACTATGCATTTATGTTTACCTATTACAGTTTGGAAAGTCACATTTTTATCCCACAAGGTATTTAAGTTTTATCTTTTTCTCCTTATAAGTAGTAATTACTTAAAAATTACTTAGATTTTTAAATTTCTTGGAGAATCCTGCATATATATCAAATACCATTCCAGATGCTTCTGGTCACATGTAACACTTAGCCTGGCCTAAGCAAGAATGAAGTTTTTTGTCTTCATTCCTGTGGTTGTTGACTGGCGCTCATAACACTTAAGCCTACATATACTCTCATTCTTTGGGAGCCCCAAAAAGAGATGTCTCCCATTGGCTCTGCCTTAAAGGAAGGAAGCTTCCTATTGCCAAAGCCTTCAGTGTATATTTCCTCATATCTCATTGTCTCCAGAACCAATCACTATGTACCCAGAACCAATCGCTATGTACTTGAATTCTTACATTATTCAGGGCCCCACCTTTTGATCTGGAAATAAAATCTGTTTCCTCAGAGAAATTGGCTGTATAGTAGTAATATATACACTAACCCAATCTGGATACTAATAAGAAATGAGGGGTGGGAAATATGCCAAGCTAGCAACCAACAATGTCAGAACATTATCCTGAATTGTATTAAGTTAAGCCAAAACTTTGCCTAATTGTGGAATTAGATGACTGCATCTTATTTCTGTATTTCTGAGACCACTGTTATATTGCTTTACCTGAGGACTTCACATAAAAATACCTCATTTCAATGCCACTGTAAGAAACAACACATTAACTTTACATGTTAGAAAGGATCTTGTGTGTAAAGTGTAAAGCATGAAGTAGATGTCATGTGATGAACACAGTGAAGTAGTCATAGGATTTAATAGCATTTATACACAGTTTAAAATATAGTGTTTATACCAAAGTTAGACCCTGGCTTAAAATATGCTTTGGTCTACTTTACTTCTAGAGTTTTGCCTAAACTTTTACGATACTTTACTATAATCTCCTACAGAGAAAGGGTATTTCAGCGAAGTACTAGATAGAAAGTTTTCACTACAAATATTTCCATTTGAAAGATAAAATACCTTCCAGTAGGATGAAGCCCAAGGGCTTTGAATAGCTGAAGAAGGCTCAATGGACAAGAGTGGAAATTCAGCAGTCAAAACGAAAAGTGTCTTAGACACCTAGAGAGAGCTACAATAGCAAGAGAATATGCTAGGCAGAGAGGATGGAAAGAAGAAAGGTTTAGAGATGGCCAGAGGCGTGTTTGCATAATAATCAAATATGCATTTGAGTGATGTGTTTGGAGAAATTGGCCTGTGATGATAGAATGAAAAGGAAGTTTGAGGAAGTGAGTAGAGATTTGAATAACCCTGAATATACATAGTATGGATTTTATCCTGTCAATGAGAGGAAGACTACTGAAGGCTTTTCTATGAAAGTAGAATTATGTTTGCAATGTTTTTTTTTTAAGTTTAGGATTTTCTTTTCACTTGAAGATAAATAGCCCTAGAGAAGTACATGGAAGGATATACACTTGCATATTTTTCTCAGAACAAAAATTTTAGCATATACATTAGAAAGAATTCCACAAAACAATTGACAAAATACAAAAATAAAAACATTCATTAGACAATCGCTTAACTATTTGGAAATACTGTTTCTTTTTAGTATTCAAAGAATTAATTCATTTTTTTTTTTTTTTTTAAAGAATGAAAGAGAGAAAGGAAGAGGAAGAGATTTTAGAAAAAGAGAGAAAAGGAGAAAGAAAGAAACTGCAAAAGAAAGAAAAAATGAAAGAGAAAGAGGAAGATATTTTAGAAAAAGAGAGAAAAGGATAAAGAAAGAAACTGCAAAAGAAAGAAAAAAATGAAAGAGAAAGAAAGAGGAAGAGATTTTAGAAAAAGAGAGAAAAGGAGAAAGAAAGACACAGCAAAAGAAAGAAAAAA